>BQNB010063423.1:0-33810 GCA_026074375.1 Tanacetum coccineum | reverse complement strand
GATAATGCTTCAGTTGAAAGCATTATATTGATGATTATTTTTATTGATAATTAAGGATAATGTTTTTATATTTTTGATTTTTTTTATACTAATAATAATAAAAAATATTTTTGTGTTTTATATTTTTATAAATAAAAGAAAATATTCACAAACGGGAAAATTAACTTCACGAGGGAAGGGTCTTCAAAGCACAACAAACTTCAACTCGATGATCGTCTCACGGCCTCCCCGGCAGCGACGCCAAAAACTGACTTAGTTCCTTTTTAACACATATAAATATATAAATAAATATATAATAAATTGGATAATATCAATAATAGTAGTATAGTATTACCGGAAGTATCGGTCTCTCGCTTCGTTACCCACAAAGTTTGAAACCGGACTTGGGTCGTTCTTCCCGACGAGGCGTGAATTTGAAAATCGAGTGTTGGTTTGTGAACAATGCTTGAATGATCAAAGATTTGATTCGTTTTCTATTTATACAATTAAAATGCAAAAACGAGTAAAAGAATCCCTAAAACGAAAGCAAATAATGTTAAAACCTAAAACGGGAACGTAAAAACGCGACTTAAAACCTAAATTTTCAAAAATTTAAACATAAAGTGATTTTTTTACTTTTAATTAACCCTAAATGACTAAAAAGTACGAACAAAGAAAACTAAACCAAAAACGGAGACTTTTAAAGTGAAAACGCGAAGAAAACGAGAACGGGATCGAATCCCGTTCTTTAAAAAACAAAATTTTGCAAAATTAACCCTACGAAAGTAAAACTATTTTTCCTAGGTCCTACAAAACGATAAAAGAAAATTTTAGAAAAAAGAATAATATTTTTTTGATTTTTATATTTTTTATTACGAATTAAAAACACTTTTAATGAAATAAAATGATTAAAAATAGTAAACTAATTTATAAAAATCTAGAAAAATTACAGAAAGTACTTTGAGAAATAAGGAATCTAGGAAAAATAAAACGAACTCAACTGCTAATCTAATAAGCTGAGAAATAAGCAAAATAAGCTAATAACGCAAAACTTGAAGATGACTTTATAATTTAAACTATGCAAAGTTATAATGAAAAAGTCCCAAGGGTGAGATGGTAGCAGAGTGTGTGTGTGAGGCTTTGGTATACAAGGGGGAGGTCACAGGTTCGAAACCTGTGGCCTACCCTTTTTTGAAAACATTTTTTTTCTTTTTTTTAGAAACTTAACAGTTATAGTCCCTGTAGTTCTTGCCTAATGAAAACTAATGTAATTCTGATATGTCACCATATTTTAAGGCTAACAGGGTCCTTAACGAGAACATCTAGATCGGGTCTTTGAGAATAACTAGATCGGTTCTCAATGTATAAACTAGTTCGGTTTCCAAAGTGAATTGACTAGATCGGTTCTCAATTGGACATGATTAGTTCGGTTACCAAAGGAAGTAGACTAGATCGGTTCCTAAATGAATTAGACTAGATCGGTTCCAAGGGAACTGACTAGTTCGGTTTCTAAAGGACTTTGGACTAGATCGGTTCCCAAATGAATTTACTAGATCGGTCTATTAACACTACGTCTAGATCGGTTCCTTAAGAAATCCACTAGATCGGTCTATTAACACCACGATTAGATCGGTTCTTTAAGAAATCTACTAGATCGGTCCATTAACTCCATGACTAGTTTGGTTCTCAAAGGTATGTGACTAGTTCGGTTCCCAAAGGGACTCGACTAGTTCGGGTCTCAAGGGTTCTGACTAGATCGGTTTTCAAAGGGGTCTGGACTAGATCGGTTCCCAAATGGACACGACTAGTTTGGGTTCTCACACAAAAAATTCACAACCATGATTTTGCATTCACACTTGTTTATACTAGCACTCTTAACATGAGGATGACCTTTAGGCACAATCATAGCATCATTTAGACACGAATTCATTAATCATGGACTAAATGAGCGTATGGAACCACATATTCATTATTAGCCAAGAAGCAAATCCATCATATATGTATTTAAAAGCTTACATACATTCAATAACACAGTTAGGATTATCCATTACAAAACCCACATACTTTTTCATCTAAAGCTCAAAAAATGCATAAGTCATTAGACACAATTCACTCAAATCCTACACATATGTTATTGACATTAAGAACTGAGATAGACAAGTCATTAGCACTCCTAGATAAACAAAACCCCTCATTCAATTTATGTTTTTACAAAGTTTCAATTTTCGAAGAACCCTAATTGATATTTAGGGTTTTCTCGATCAATACCATATAAAAACACGATTCGGCTGAGATGTAGGTTCATGAGGGTGAAAGGAACACAGTTTTAATAATACCTTAAGCACAAAAATTACAAGATATGGAGATGAAGATGATGGCGATCGAGTGTTGATGAGTGAGGAAAAAATAAAAGTTATGTGTGTGTTTATGTGTGCAGCGGACGGGGTAGGGTGGGTGGTGTTATCACAAAAATTCAATTTTTAACACATTTGGCCCTTCAATGTTCTACTCTTATCATTTTTGTTTAATTAAGTTTTATAAGGCATATACAAGATAAACAAATAGCACAAATAGTCCCTAATGTTTATACTATCATACCTATAGACTTAATTTTTTGCAAAATACTCCCTAAAGGCATAAACACATAACATATAAGGCACACGAAAGCTAAGCTCAATTATCTTTCATTAAAAATGATATTCCGCCATTGTTTAAAACCTTTTGCCACTCAAACACATTATTATTATAAAGAAGATTTTTGACATTTTCTCCCCCTCAAACAGTGACCCGTTTTCTATTTAAAGAGCTGTAGTCATTATTTGAGAAGTCGAATGTCTTTAAGAAAACATTTTCTAATGAAGCAATGTAAAAATTTTTGAAAAACAAACACCAAAATAAGATTTCTCTTATTTTAACACATAAGCGCACTGACATGTACACTTATTGTACATTTGAAGCACGAGTTTTGTTGCAAAGTAAACACAAGCCTTTGCATGGTCATTAGGTATACCATGTCCGAGAATAAATTCCTGTTCTGAGGTCAAGTTTTCTTTTTGAAATACTTGCCTTTAAGATGATGACCGGGTTGCTATCTGAAATAATAGCAAGCCATTTGGCATGTTTTGAAAACATTTGGAACTTCTGCTCGAACTTCATTTACAGCCTCATATCATTATTGAATGACATTTATAAGACCGTAAATGTTATCAATTTTCAGAAGACATGTCATTATTACCTCTTTTTATATTTTTCTCATTTTTTTAATTTTTTCTTTGATTTTATGAATTTTATATTTTTGTATTTTGTTTTTATAGTTTTAATATATATATACATATGATACAGGATATGTGAATAGGTACCACCACTATTCATCAACTTCATCTGCGAAGTGTTTCAGAGTCTCCAGCGTAAAACTTCGCATTCCCAGCTTGTTGATAAGAAATTTAATTCTTTCTCTTGCAAGGGCTTTTATGAATATGTCCGCTAGTTGATACTCCGTATTGACAAAATAAAGTTCGATCACCCCATTCTCAACATGCTCCTTGATAAAGTGAAATCTGATGTCTATATGCTTCGACCTAGAATGTTAAACATTATTGCAGCATAAGGCAATAGCGCTTTTGTTATCACAGTACATTGGAATTTTATTGAATCCAAGGCCATAGTCGGTAAGCTGTGATCTCATCCAGAGGATTTGAGCACAACAGCCAAACATAGCAATATATTCAGCTTCCGTACTGGATATCGCAACATTTTTCTATCTTTTTGATGACCAGCTAACAAGTCTATCTCCTAGAAATTGCACACTACCATATGTGCTATGACGTATATCTTGACAACCAGCATGATCAGCATCTGCAAATGCTGTTAGAGCAATCGAAGAATCCTTCGGATACCATAGTCCCTGACTGACGGTTCATTTTTGATACCGAAAGATCCTTTTAACCGCATGTAAGTGCTTTTCGGTAGGACAAGCCTGATACTGGGCACACATGCATATTGGTCAGGTCTGCTGGCTGTGAGATAAAAGAGGGTGCCAATCATACCAAGATAATGTGATGGATCAACTGCTTTCAGTTCTTTATTCTTATCCAGTTTGGATTTTTCCACCATGGCAGTATCCACTGGGTCACAAGAGTCAAAACCGTATTTCTTTAAAGATTCAAGGGCATATTTTGACTAGTTAATAAAGATGCCTCTGGGACTTTGAGAAATCTATAGTCCTAAGAAAAATGATATTTTGCCTATCATTGACATCTTAAATTTTAAACACATGATTTTAGCAAATAGGTCACAAAGTTCAGGTGTAGATGCAGCAAAGATAATATCATCAACATATATTTATACCAGAAGTAATCCCTTGCCTTGCCTATGGATGAACAGAGTAGGATCCACTGAGCCTTTGGAGAAGTCTTAGGATATCAGGAATGAAGACAACATGTCATACCACGCGCGTGGAGCTTGTTTCAACCCATAAAGAGCTTTCTTTAGTTTATACACGTGATAGGGGTTATATGGATCCACAAACCCGTCCGGCTGGCTAACGTAAACCTCTTCCCATAGATTACCATTCAGAAACGCAATCTTCACATCCATTTGGTAGACGACCATGTTCATGTAAGCGGCAAACGCGAGAAAAATCCTTATAGCCTCTAATCTTGCAACCAGAGCAAAAAACTCTTCAAAATCAATTACATCTTCTTGACGGTAACCACGAGCCACTAACCGAGCTTTGTTTTTTATAATACATCCCAGTTCGTCTAACTTCACTTTGTAGATCCACTTCAAAGTAATAACCATAACTTTATCTGGTCGGAGTACAAGCTCCCATACTCTAAGGCGTTCGAACTCATTGAGCTCTTCTTGCATTACTTCGATCCAGCATGATTGAGTCAAAGCATCTTTATACGTCTTGGGTTCAACAGCAGTAAGGAAAGCATCGTAGTAACAGAAAAGAGCTTGCTCTGCTAATGTAGGCCTTGTGAAATTGGTCTAATCTAGTTACACTGCTAATATCACACGTAGATGATCCTTAGTCCATTTACTATTGTGTTCAGAAATTTGGTGATCGGGATGCACAATTGTATGAATTATATCCGTTGATGAAGATTGATCAGAAGGAACTTCTAGAATTGGAATACCAAAGAACGGATCGTTATACATGTGTGCAACTTCCATATCATGATTGTCTTCTTCAACATCGTTAGGAATGAAGGGAGGTTGAGTTTCGGGTGTTGTTTGAGAGTTACTTGGTAATTCTACGTCTTGATCAACAGTTGTTGAAGAAGGTACACCGTTGAAACAAACAGGGAACTGTAGCTATTTACTTTCCATTAGATTAGAGCAAAAACGACTTTCAGAGGATGGATGATCAAAACTAGGTGGATGGAGAGTAATTCATCAAAACAGTGGATATGAAACAAATCCAAATCATTTCATGTAGGTGGTATAAAACGGTGAAGAAGGAGGAAGGTTGTGGCAACGAGACCTAGAACTGAATGTTACAGTAGTCAATTCATAGTAAGTGCGGGTTCCTGAACAGCATTGTCAGAAGCCACGCAATCAACACATCCAAAGTCTACATGAATTGTATCAATGATTCGTCTGGTACGTCAGTTGTAAATTCGAAATGCTTTCTTTGTGTGTGCATAACCAATGAAAATACCAATATCAGCTTTTGGTAGTAACTTACCCAAGTTCTCGCTATCGTTTATCAGATAACAAAGTGCATTAAATACATGGAAAAATGATAAGTCGGGAGGTTTGTCATGTAAAAGCTCATATGGTGTTTTGTCATGACGAAGACGTACGATAGAACGATTTGGGTGTAACATTGTTTGCAACTGCTTTGCCTCAGATGAAGAAAAACATATTATTTTTCATAAATTAACATTGTGCGTTCAGCTTCAATTAGCGTATCGATTACGTCTTTCAACACACCATTTTAACTGTAGATAGGCGAGCAATAGATGTTATCATGGAGATAAGCCAACTTCCTCAAATAAGTCACATCAAATTTTGATTAACAAATACAGTTCCATATCTGTTCAGATTCTTCGGACATACACTTTAAATCCGTACCTATTGATACATCTTGATAAACAAGATTAAGAAAATTATGAGGCTTATCACTTTGACCATTAAGAACTTAACCCATGTGAAATGAGAGTAATCATCGACAATGAAGATGAGTACTTCTTTCCATTAACACTTACGCCACACCATAGTTCCACAAGTATCCATGTGCAAAAGATAGAGTTTCTCTTGGCGGTGTCCTACAGATTTAGGTATTGGGTTTCTCTTGCTTATTACCCAGTGCACACTAGCAAACACGTAGATGGTCCATTTCAAATTAAAAGCATAGGGAACCACGAATAAAGATCGATTTCAGCAAATGGTTGATTGCACCAAAGTTCAAGTGAGATAGATGTCGGTGCCATAGCCAGGACTTAGTCTTTGAGGCCTTTGACAAGAGACATATAGGAGAGGACCCATCATATCTCCAAGAGCTAGAGTAATAAATGTTGCCCGTGATCGCAGTGAATAGATACAATACCTTCCTAAATTACAAATGAAGCAGGTGTGTTGACGAAAAGCAACTTCAAGGTTCGAATCACAAAATTGCCCAACGAAGAAAAAGTTGTGTCCAAGCCCTTCCACGAAGTAAACCCTTGATATCGTAACATTCCCAATCTGATAATCACCATAACCCAATATCTTTTCCACGTGGTCATTTCCGAATTTGACTATACCCAAAAACTTATTGACGAAATTGGTGAGCTGAGAGCGATCTCCGGTCATATGCTTGGAGCAGCCGGATTCCAAATACCAGAGAACAATTTGGACGACCTGCATTCATCAAGAGAAGAAGATGGAATATCAGAAACTATGGATCCCCAAGATTGACTGGGTTCCTTTTTGTTAGCAGATACAAATTTAAGAACCTTAGATTTGCTAACAGGAACATTAGTATTAGATTTCCTAGGTTTCCTTGAGTATACCAATGTTACAGCAGGCTTAAGTGGTTTTCATTTTCTAGAGCACAGGTTTCCTCCCTAAGATGGCACTTCAGTAGTTGTGGTAAACTATTAAAGAGCAACTCATATCCTACTATAGTGAAGTTCCTGACAAGTAGGCTTCTTCATATAAATCCAATATTTTGTAAAAACTTTTCTGTTGTTTCCAAACTTTTCTCTTTGAACTTTTCTTAACAGATTTAGATTTAGCACGAATATTCACATTATTGATAAAATCAAGAACACATAAATCATGATTATCAGAAAGCATGCAACCATCACACTTAACATATTTAATTTCAGAATTCGCATTAAGCTTGGAATGCTGCACATTAGCAGTTCCTTTAGGTTTCACAACACAATCTTTATTATCAAACTAGATTTACACATTCCGTAGTTGTGGTCTCTACTTTATTCTTCTGAGTACTAACTGATGTTTTCTGAAATCTTATCCTTTCTTTGTATTGCTGAAGGCTGTGATACCACTATCACTATATACAGTTTCTACTCCTGTAGAAGACAACATAGGTTTGTTAGAAACTAAGTTTGATGAAGAAGAGTGGTGTTGTGTGATTGTTGTATTTCTAAGATGTGACACACACAGTAAATCTAACTTTTTGTCCTTGTTCTTTGGGGTCACAACCACTAATTGTTTATCCGAATTGTTGATGCTAGGGCAGGTTTGTCCAACTATTATAAGCAACTCCTGAATTTGTTTGGTATACTTACAAGCAGAGTCTAAGGATTCATTTAGAGGATTTTGTGATTTTCCTTATTCCACTATCTTCCTAAAGGATCATAAGCTTCGGTCATGATGGTGCTTAAGGTAATTAGAGTGTGCATGAACCATTATTCAACAATCTATGGATTAAATCTTCCCCATCAATATTAAGCATCATCTGGATTTCAGTTAATTGTGTATAGTAAAAGCATTGACAACTATAGCTTTTCCTTATAATTTTCCAAAATCGAACCTTGAGAGCTAAAATTACCAAAACTTGTTCTTGAAGGCGAGCATTTAACTCAGAAATTTCCACAGACTTTATATTAACTTGATTAATTAACCCCTCACATTGTTTTTTGTTTCGAATACGTGCTGGTTTAATCGAGTCATAAAGTTGCTTATAGGTCTGTTTCAAATGCACATTCTCTGAAATAATCTTTGACACCCTATGATCCACTTCTATATTTATTGTTTTAATCTCCTCTAATTCCTGTTTAATCTTATCCTCATTCATTTTCCACTTAGAGATTTAATTCTCTCTTTAAACTTCTTTATGGCCGTGTCTTTCTCTTGAGACTGAGCTTTCAATTCATTTAATTCAAACAATTGATCAAAACTTGGAGCACTTTGATTTGAAATAGAATTGTCCCTTTGAAAAATTTCCTGATTAAGTTGAGTATCAACTTCTAAAGAGATGCAATATTTTTCATGTGTGGTAAAACTTTTGAACAAATTATCGTAAATCTCTTTTTCAACGAAATCCTTTTGAAGCCCGGTCTCAAGTTTGAGACACTTTTCACATTCATGCACATTCAAAGAAGGATTATTCACAGTAGAATTCACAAGTATGTTCATAATATCTTTGTTGATCACTTGTTCCAAGAGTCATTCGTTTTCGTTCAAAACTTGATTCATTTTAACTTCAAATGTTTTAGACTCTAAACGATGTTGTTCCATAGCCTGTTCCATTTGATGAAAGACATTTTGGACTTCAGATAGTTCATTAACCAAATATTGACTGAATGAGTTAAATAAGTCCTTCAGAACTTTTACAAATGGAATTATTTCATCCTTAAAACAAGCTTTTGTATGTTCGAACCCCAACGAACCCTCAGTAATAGTTGTGGGTGTGGTTCTCTCTTTGACAACCACATCAAAACCAGCAAGATGGTGTTTGAGTTTTTTCAAACTCGTATTAACCATGCTGACTTTAGGAAGTTCACTTGGAACCTCAACTATGGTGGGTCCAATTAGGAAAAGTATGGGTTCTGAGAATTCACCGAATATCTGAGACAAAAGGTTTGTTCAAAAACAATAATTTAGTTTTTTGCAAAAACAAATCGTGTTTCAAAATCTTTATAAAGTTGGTTAAGAACAACATAATCTACTGGAGTAGTGATAACTTTATTTTCTAACATCATAGGATCTTTTTGTTTTAAAAGCATTTTAGAACGACTCTCTTCAGCAAGCAACAGGGTCTCTTCGGAGTCAGGAATCACAATGGCATTAGTTTTCTCAATTACATTACCCACATAAAGCTTTGGTTCCAACTGCTGAGCTTTCTTCAGATAGAAAGGATTTTGAAAACCTAGAGCTTGTTTTGTGGTATGATCATAGAAAAACTGAGGTTTCGTCAACATGTGAACAGTTTGTGCAGATTGATCTCTTTTAAAAACAATATTATCTAGCAGTTTAATCCTTTTTCTAAAGCAATATCTCTATATATGTTCCTAGATTCTTCTTTCTTAAAATCATCTTTGAGAAGAGAAACTGTTTGCATTAAAAATTCCTTTTCTTTTAAATGTTCAGAAAGAGTTTGTTTAAGACGATCAATCTCTACAGACTGTGCACTTGAATCTGAAACGTTATCATTACTCCTTAAATCAACATTTTGTCCTTCTTTCAACACTTTAACTTGTTCCTTATATCTTTCAAGCTCAGCAGTTAAAGTATCATTGACACTTTTATTTTCCAGATTTATCTTTGTACAATTAACTACTTGGGTTTTCAGCTGTTCGATCACAGATAATATCAATGCATCTTGTTGTGCAGAGGAGTTAGAATTCTGAACAACTGCTTGTTGTGATTCAATCACATACTGAGAATAAGGAATGATATTGCTATCACTGGTTATTTTAGTCTCTGAATGGTTCACAACATTCGACTGTTCAGAAGACGGCATCTCCTACACATCTTGATTAATCATATTATTATTCACATTATCATGATTGTTCACCTCAGCGAGAGCATCTGAACCATAATGAGATAAATTCATCATGAGAGCAACTTTGGCAGTGTTGAGTTCATCACAATCAGAGTTATATGCATCCAAATTATCAGTTTGATAAGCAACATTGTGAGTAATGACAATCTGTGTGGCTTGACCTTCTAGAATTCCTGGATCTTGCCAAGAATGCAAGTTCCTCTCAAGTAGAATTGACCCATTGCTTGAGTCTTTTACCAACAACACTTTAATCCTTGAACCAAGAATCATCCCTTTTCCTCTTTGGTTTAGTGCAATGTTTGGACATGTGTCCTTCTCCTTTATAGTTGTAATAAATAGCAGTCCTTTGTTTCCTAGAATTGCTTCCACTTGCACCTGGAGTGTAAGTCCTTGAAGTACTACTGCAGCTGAAAGAAGGTTTTTGTTATTCCCTTAATTGGATGTAAGGTTACTCATCCATTATTACTGTACTTTGTTGCCTAGGGTTTGACGAAATTCCTCAGCTGGTTAGGTGTTGAAGGAGGAGGGTTTGGCACGAGTCCTGAACTGATTGTTGCAGGAGTCATTTCATGAAGTGCGGGTCCTAAACTGTTGTGTTCAAAAGCCATTGCAGTCGGCTCATCAAAATCTACATGAATTGTTTTGATGATTTGTCTGGTACTTCGGTTGTAAATTCAAAATGCTTTCTTTGTGGGTGCATAGCCAATGAAAATACCAATATCAGCTTTCAGTTGTAACTTACCCAAGTTCTCACTGTCATTCATCGGATAGCAGAGTGCACCAAATACATGGAAAAATGATAAGTCGGGAAGTTTGTCATGTAAAAGCTCATATGGTATTTTGCCGTAATGAATACATATGATGGAATGATTTTATGTGTAACATGTGGTAGCTACTGCTTCTGCCCATAAGAATAACGGAGCTTTTGCATAAATCAACATTGTGTGAGCAACTTCAATTAGCGTACGATTACGTCTTTCAACGACACCATTTTGCTATGGAGAGCGAGCAACAGATGTTTCTTGAGAGATGCCAACCTTCTCATAATATTCACGCAAAGTTTGATTAACAAACTCAGTTCCATTATTTGTTCTGATTCGTCGGACAGGTACTTTAAGCCGCACTTGTATCATCTTGAGAAACTTGATTATGAAATCTGGAGCTTCATCTTTTGACCTTAAGCACTTCACCCATGTAAATCAAGAGTAATCATCGACAATGATGAGGATGTACTTCTTTCCATTAACACTTGCGACACGCATTTGTCCACAAAGATCCATGTGCAACAGATAGAGTTTTTCTTGATTGGTGTCTTCAGATTTAGGTTTGTGAGGTTTCTTCTTGCTTTTACCCATAATACAAGCAGAACACAGATGGTCTTTTTCAAATTTAAGCTTAGGGAGACCTCGAACAAGACCATGTCTAGCTAAATGGTTGATTATACCAAAGTTTAGATGAGACAGACATCGGTGCCATAGCCAGGACTTAGTCTTTGAGGCCTTTAACAAGGGACATATCAGAGAGGACGCCATCATATCTCCAAGAGACAGTGTATACAGATTATTGCCTCAAGATCCAGTCAATAGATCAACACCTTCTAGATTACGAATGAAGCAGGTGTGTTGACAAAAAGCAACTTCAAGGTTTGAATCACAGAATTGCCCAACGGAGATTAGTATTGTGTCAAAGTCCTCTCCACATAGAATAACCTTGAGATAGTAACATTCCTAATTATGAAATTCACCATATCCCAATATCTTTGCCACGTGCTAATTTCGAATTTGAAGTTACCTAAAAATTTATAGACCAAATTGGCTGAGCTTGAGAGCGATTCTCTGGTTCATATGTTGGAGTGCTGGAGTTCTAAGAATACCAGAGAACAATTTGGACGACCTACAGTCATCAAGAGAGGAAGATGGAACGTCAAAAACTATGGATCCCCAAGATTGTCTGGGTTCCTTTTTGTTAGCAGCTATAGATTTAAAGAAACCTTAGATTGCTCTAACAGGTACATTAGTTTTTGATTTCCTAAGTTTTCCTTGAGTATAACCATGGTTATAACAGGCTTAGGTGTTTCATTTCTAGAGCAGTTGTTTTCTAAGGGGTACTTCAGTATTTGTGGTAATCTAGTTAGAGGGCACGCATTTTCTACTAGAGTGAAGGCTCGAACAGAAGGTATCCAGTATTGTATCAAATATTGTAAACACCTTTTGTGGTTTCCAAACTTTTTCTCTTTGAACTATGTTTAACAGGATTTAGATTTATTACGAGCATTCCAAATTTTGATAAAATCTATGAACACATAAATAATGATTATCAGTAAAGCATGCAGCCATTAACTTATCTCATTTAGTCGAATTCGCATTAAGCTTAGAATGCTGTATATAAGCAGTTCCTTTAGGTTTAACAACACAGTCTTTATTTTTCAAACTAGATTCAACTTTCCTAGGGTGGGCTTTTCTTTATTCTTCTGAGGTATACTTGGGGTTCTAGTAGCTGTTTGCCGAATTCTTATCTTTCCTTTGTATTGCCTGAAGGTTTGAGATCCGCTTTGCACTAGTAGACGGTTTTATCCTGTTGAAGACAATATAGGTTTGTTAGAAACTAGGTTTGATGTAGAGGCTATTTTGGTGATTGTGTATCCTGAGGATGTGACGGGCTCAGTGAATCTAACTCTTTTGTCCTTGTTTTTTGGGGTCACAGCCACTAATTTTCCATTAGTATTGTTGACACTTGGGCAGGTTTTACTGATGTGTGTAAGCAACTCCTAAATTAGTTTAGCATACCTACAAGCAAATTCTAAGGAATGATCTAGTGGATATTTTGATTTAACATGTTTAACTAGATCCTTAAGAACTATAGCTTCTTCTTAAGTGTGCTTAATATAGGATAGTGGGCTGTCTTTTTATTCAATCAATTTAGGGGTTTTGGCTTCCACATAAATATTAAGATTTTGGATCACTAGGGTGTTTTGTAGCATCATTATCAACTAGAGCTTTTCCTTTAAGTTTCCTTAAATCATCTTTAAGATCTGTAATTACCAAAACTTTTTCCTGAAGACTAGCATTTAAATCAGAGTTTTCCACAGACTTTAGATTGATTGATGTAATTAATTCATCACTTTGTTTTTTGATCAGATACGTGTTGGTTTAATAGAGTCATAAGTTTCTTATAAGGTCGTGTTTCAAATGCTCATTCTCAGCATAAGCTTGACACCCTATGTTCCAAGTCAATATTTATTGTTTCATTCTCTTATATAAGTCCTTTTTACATCTTAGCCTTATTCAGTTTTTACCTTAGAGGATTTTATTCTCTCTTTTAACTTCATATGACGTGTCTTTCTTAGGGACTGAGTTTTCATTCATTTAATTACAAAACTAGTGATCAAAACTTAGAGCACTTTGATTGGAAACAAAATTGTTCCTTTGAAAAATTTCTGATTACGTTGACTATCCAATACGTCTTCTAAGGATGGCATTGTTTTTCAAGAGTGGTAAAACTTTTGAATAGTTTATCGTAAAACTCTTTTTCAATGAAATCCTTTTTGTTGAGAAGCCCAGTCTCATGTTTGAGACACTTTTCACATTCATGCACATTCACAGAAGCAATATCCACAGAAGAATTCACAATAGTGTTCACGATATCTTTGCTAATAACTTGTTCCAAGAGTCGTTCATTTTCGTTCAAAACTTGATTCATTTTAACTTCAAATGTTTTTGACTCTAAACGATGTTGTTCCACAGCCTGTTCCATTTGATGGAAGACATTTTGGACTTCAGAAAGTTCATCAATCAAATATTGATCGAATGTATTAAATAAGTCCTTCAGAGCTTTTACAAATGGAATTATTTCATCCCTAAAACAAGCTTTTGTATGTTCGAACCCCCACGAGCCTTCAGTGATGGTTGTGGGTGTGGTTCTTTCTTTGACAACCACGTCAAAACCAGCAAGATGGTGTTTAAGTTTCTTCAAACTCGTATTAACCATGCTGACTTTAGGAAGTTCTTTTGGAACTGCACTTTGGTGGCGTCTTCTACTAGAAAAGAGATGGGTTAGGAGAATTCACAGAATTCTTAGACCAAAAGGCTTGTTCAGCAGATAATTCAGTTTGTGGAACAAATCGTGTTTCAAAATCTTGAGAAAGTTGATTAAGGACAACATAATCGACTGGTGTAGTATTAACTTTCTTTTCTAACATCATAGGATCCTTTTGTTTTAAAAGCATTTTTGAACGACTATCTCAGCGGCATTAGGGTCTCTTCCGGTCAGGATATCACAATTAAAAACTCGTTATTCTGATTACATTTCCATCATAAAGTTTTGGTTTCTCTTGCGAGCTTTTCTACAGATAAAAGGATTTGAAAACTAAAGCTTCGTTTAGTGGTATGGTCATAGAAAAAATGAGGTTTCGTCACATGGAGTGAACGTTTGTGCAGATTGATCCCTTTTAAAAACAATATTATCTAGTTATTTGATCTTCTTTTCTAACGCAATCTCTCTATCGATGTTCCTAGATTCTTCTTTCTTAAAATCATTTTTGAGAAGAGTAACTGTTTTCATTAAAGATTCATTTTCTTTTAAATGTTCAGAAAGAGTTTGTCTAAGACGATCATCTTACAGACTGCTGACATACTTGACTCTAAAATGGTATCACTTTACTCCTTTAATTAACATTTTTGTCTTTTTTTACAAAAACTTTAACTTGTTCTTTATATCTTTCAATCTCAGCAGTTAAAGTATCATTGACACTTTTATTGTCCAGATTTATCTTTGTACAATTAACTACTTGGGTTTTCACTTGTTCAGTCATAGATAATATCAGTGCATCTTGTTGTGCAGATGAGTTAGAATTCTGAACAGCTGCCTGTTGTGATTCAATCACATACTGAGACTAAGTAATGATATTGCTATCACTGGTTATTTCAGTCTTTTAGTGGTTCACAACATTCGAATGTTCAAAAGACGGCATCACCTGCACGGCTTGATTAATCATATTATTATTCATATTATCATGATTGTGTACCTCAGCAAGAGCATCTGAGCCATAATGAGATAAATTGGCCATAAGAGCAACTTTGGCAGTGTTGAGTACATCACAATCAGAGTCATATGCATCCAAATCAAAACTTGTATAAGCAGATTGTGGGAGTAATGACGTTCATATGGTGGCTTGACTTTCTGGAATTCCTGGATCTGCCAAAATCACAAGTTCCTCCTCATGTAGAATTTGATCACTTACTTGAGCTTGTACCAACAACACTTTATCCTTAAACCAAGAATCATTCCGTTTTTTTCCCTTTTTCTTAGGTTTAGTGCATTGTTTAGACATGTGTCCTTCCCCTTTGCAGTTGTAACAAATAACAGTCATTTGTTTCCCAGATTGCTTCCACTTGCTTGGGAGTGTTATTCCTTGTAGTACCTACAAGTAGAGACGTCTGTTCTCCTGAATTGGTTGTACGGTCACCTCTTTATATTATTGGTAGTTGTTGCGATGAATTCCTCAGCTGATTATTGGTAGTGGGGTAACGGGAAGTGACAACAACAATCAAGACAGACATCATGTGATTGATGAAATCAATGGGATCATTACCTTTCTAGAACACTGGAACAATTAGACCCGAGTCTGGTTGGGAAAATTCAGGTTGTTGGTTAACTGTGGGAGCATATTCCAATTGAGGGATGATTGATGGACTGGAGATATAGTCTGTGGTGAATTGATGATTGATAATCATTGGATGGTAAAGTGATTGAAAGAGGTGTTGATGATTGATGAGTTGAGTATTGTTGAGACTGATAAGGTAATCCATACTATGGAGACTGATATGGTGAAACTTGTGGTTGAAATTGAGTGTTTTGGTAAGAGTTTTGATGAGTTTGATAAAGAGACTGGGTCATCTGATGGGTTACAACCAAAGCAAGTGGATCTGAGTTGTGTTCATGCATTAAACGAACCTCATTTGCATGAAATTCATGTTGTACCAAGTAAGCATGAAGCTGATCAACGTTAGTTGTATGCAAATCCCGAACCAGTTTGACATCTGTCACAAATTTGCTCCACTCCGGAGGAAGAGTGTTCAAAAACTTGGTGTTCACTTGAAATTGTTCCAGTTTCATATTGTAGATGTTCATGTCATTGAGTAGCAATGAAAATCTCAAGTAGAACTCACGTAGTGTTTCCCCCTTCTTATAAGCAAACTTATCGAATTCATCATAAAGCTTACACTCTCTTTCCTGTTTCGTCAATGAAGTTCCTTGCATGAGAAGTTGAATTCTTGCCCAAAGTTCCTTGGCGACTTTATGATTGCTAACCAATGCATAGACCTCAGGTGGTAGTCCTTGGAGAATGATATTTGTTGCCTTGATATCACAATCAGCTTGAATTGCTTCCGTAGCAGATAACTCAGAATATTTCTTTGGTCTTGTCACTCCATTTTCTTCAATTGAAGGCCAGATGAGTGGACCATTTTCAACGGATTCAAGAATCATTCTTCCATGTTGTCTATTCATCATATATAGCTCCATTATGCTTTTCCAAGAATCATACATATCTTTTTCCAACATGGGTGGACGATTGTCAGCACCCGAAAGAATTGCTTTGTTAGCAAGAGTCGTCATTAAGAAATTGTTGTGTAAAAGATTATTGTCGACTTCGAACGGTGGTTAGAAAGAATTGTGTTTGATTAAGTGTATCTTGAGGATTTGGATTCTTGTAACTTACACTGGATTTTACAATTCTTGAAAAAACCGGAAAAACAAGTTAATGTTTCACGGGATTTTTATAAGGTAAGAGATAAAAACCCTTATATTTAGAAATTTGAGTTGTTCGGTTTTGATTAAACTTGACTAGTTCGGTTCACACTAAAATTAACTAGATCGGTTCACACTACAGTTAACTAGATCGGTTCACACTGTAACAAACTAGATCGGTTCACATTGTAACAACTAGATCGATTCACACTGCAGTCAACTAGATTGGTTCACTCTGTAACAAACTAGATCGGTTCACACTATAACAACTAGACTCGGTTCACATGCAGTCAACTAGATAGGTTCCACACTTATAACAAACCTGATCGGTTCACACTGTAACAACTAGATCGGTTCATACTGCAGTCAACTAGATCGATTCACACTGTAACAAACTAGATCGGTTCAAACTGTGAAATAACTAGATCGGTTCAAACTGTAACAAACTAGTTCGGTTCACACTGTGGAAGACTAGATCGGTTTACACTAGAATTTTACTAGATCGGTTTCTCACGGTATTATATATAGTTCTGGTTCACACTGGAAATACACTAGTTCGGTTGTAACTGAAACTCGCTAGAACGGTTAACACTATAAAAACTAGATCGGTTATATCACGAAACCAACTTTTTCAAAACTCAAAAAGACACATTTTTGAAGATTGTTTTCTGAAAATTTTTGTACCAGAAGGTGCTACTAAGCCCTATAGGGGACAGAGAAAAATGACATACTTTAAGGTTTCTAAAGCCGAAAATTTAAAACAAGATTTTGACCTTTATAAAGCTAACGAACCAAAAATGACACAAAATAAGAGATTTTTCTATGAACCTAAGCACACACAACTATATCTAATGATACAAGATTAAAGCTACCAATGTAGATGATCTTTTAGTGTGGAATTTAAGCTTAAAAAACAAAGAAAAAATAAAAAAAAGGAGCATTTTTTGAAGAAAACACATGAACCAAAACAAACACAATATCTAAGCACACCACTCCATGGCTCTAATACCAATTGAAGACTAATCTAATAACATACTAGATGAGAGGGAAAGAGATTGTTTTAGTGAGAGAAAGGGTTGGATGAACACTTAGAGAGAGAAAGTGAACATATATTAATGTGTGTAAAATGTGTAACCAACCACCTCTCCAAGGCATGAAGAGGTGTTTATATACTTACAATGGATGGTGGGCTTGGGCTTGAATGGGTTTATCCATGGGCCTTTAGCTAACTAACTATGTAAGTTTTTAAAAATTATTTAAGGAGCTAACAACAGTTATCTATGGAAGCGACCGACACTTTCCTAGGAATTTTGTATTCCCAACAACCATAATCAAGATCCTAAGAATGCTGATTCCTCTAAATCATAAACAGTCCATCTTTTGATTGTGGCATCTCCTAGACATCAAGAATCAATTAGTCTAGCTTTAAGTTTAGATGTGTCTTTATGTTATGTTTATCTTGAAATATTCATACCATTCGGATATGAATCTATCTTATTATCGTTCTAGTGTAGTATGAAATCTATGATTACTGTATGCGTTCCTTAGTTTTGAATGAAACTACTTTGTGGGTGACTTGCATGAATTGTTATCTTTGATATATTTGTCATAATATTGCAACTAGTTAGAAATGTTTTCTTGCACTTGTATTTCTAACTTTGTTATGTAGCAAAAATATCATAAGATCGATCCCTTGGAACCCCAAACGAGGGGGAGCATACATCGACATCGTCGATTTCTTTCTCTCTACAACTCGACGGTCATCCTTTCTGAATTCGACAAAAAGAGGGAGAAATGGATTGAAACTCATTAATAACTTGAAAATTTTATTTTTATATAAAATGAGTTTATATTTTGTCATCATCAAAAATGGGGAGATTGTTAATACAAATAATATCTAAAAACTTATTTATATTTTTCGACCTCTCTATATTTTGAAGATGACAAAATGTAAAAACGTTTACGACAAAAATAAACGTTTATAAATCATTAATCGTAAATTTCCATTTCTAATACAAATCACTTAAGGTATGTATAAACAAATCATTAAACATGATTAGTGATCAAAAAAATAATTTTTCTTAACCATCACATTTTCACAAAAGTATTTTTACAAAAATAAAAATATACAAAATATTTTTATTAATAAAATAAATGTTTTATTTAAATATAAAAATTCAAATATTGTTTTCCACCCAAAATGGAACCTTCCACGCCAGATTTAACCTTCCTCACTAAAAGACAAAAAAAGGCGTTTCGGTCTACTGGAGGCCCCTAATAGGTGGGCGCCCCTGAGATATATCTAGGACCGTCAGGACCGCCTACAGTAGCCGTTAGATTTTTCAGGCTATAAATATTGCACTATTTCCAACTGAAAAACTTACCTCTTTGCATGAATTTTTCAGATAACTTTCTCTCACTAAATCTTTTGATCACTAACATTGTTTGATCTTATTTTATGTGATCCAATCTCTTCTTCAACCTCTCATCAAGTGCGAGATAAGAACATTCGTATTCGCCAAGAAACGAATTGTTATAGCTTAGTGATTTCCCCTCTTTCTTCTAAGATTCAAATCTCTGTTTTGATTATCTTGTGTGATTGTGTAAATCGGATAGTGTATAAATCCGAGAGTGTAGATCTTGTGAGTGCGTAGTAGTTGTGAAGTGGTAGATTGGTTCTAGCTAAGATTAGGACTCGATTTAACATAGTGCCCCCCCCCCCCCCCCCCCCCCCCCCCCCCCCACCCCCCCTTGGAAAACAACGTTTTTTAAATCGGTTTTATTAGACTAAAGGGAGCTTGTTGACACAAGTTAAAAATCTCGATTCGAATACTCGGAGAGTGGAGTAGGACGAAGAGGAGCTTCGTAGCCGAACCACTATAAATCTTGGTGTCTTGGTTTGATCGTTCTTTCCCTTATCTTGTTATATTGTCGTGTCTATTATTTATTGTTTGAGTTGTTGTTGCAAGTAGATAGTTAAATTGTTGGTTCATATTGTTGATTGGTTGAACAAAAACTCGGATCCAACATTTTTAGAGATAAAACTTTAAAACGTAAATAAATCGGTAAACTATTCAACCCTCCCCCTCCCCCTTCTAGTTTCCACATTATGTGTCATTGTCTTTTTAATAAAATAATAGAACTAGCTCGTCCAATAGAAAAAGAATAAAGTGATAACTAATTATTTTTAGAGTAATTCTTGATGATATCTATAGGTTTATCCAAAAAATTAACAACTATCGTCCCTCAAAAATGTTGCATAGCTCGTCCTTAATTTTGAGAAATTAACACCAGTGGGTCCCTTTAATTTAGAGTTGGTTAGTTATAAGTTGATTTTTGTTATATTTACAAGTTAGCCCCTTTTCGCTACACGACCATTGCATCGTCTAATTCCATTATATATAATCAGCGTTTGTATTTTAAAAGTTTTTCGACCTTTAGGTACATTTTTATAAAAAATTACATTTTTTATACTTTTTTATATACGTTTGTCATATATATTTTCTGTGTACGTTTTTATACACGTTTGTATATATGCTTTTTATACGTTTTACATACACACATTTTTATGCATGTTTTTATACACACATATTTATTCACGTTTTTATACACACATTTTTATGCACACACTTATACACACATTTATACACACGTTTTTACTCACGTTTTTATCCATACGTTTTGATACACACATTTTTATACACACGTTTTTATACACACATTTTTTTACACACACATTTTTATACACACGTTTTTGTATCAACATTTTTATATATGCATTTTATACACACGTTTTTATACACATTTTAATAAACAGTTTTATACACACGTTTATATACCTACGTATTTATACACACGTTTTTATACATAATTTCTATACATATTTTTATACACGTTTTTATACAAACGTTTTTATACACACATTTTTATACACACGTTTTTATAAACACATTTGAATACACACATGTATAAAACATGTATAAAGACATGTGTATAACAACATATGTATAAAAATATGTATAAAACCATGTGTATGAAAATGTGTGTATCAAAACGTGTGTCTAAAAACGTGTGTATTAAAACGTGTGTATAAAAATGTGTATAAAAATATGTATAAAATGTGTGTATAAAAACGTGTATTAAAATGTATGTATGAAACCGTGTATAAAAATGTGTGTATAAAAAGGTGTGTATAAAATTATGTATAAAAACGTGTGTATAAAAACGTGTGTATAAAAATGTGTATAAAAATATATATGTAAAAATGTATGTATAAAATATGTGTGTAAAAGTTTATGTATAAAACTGTTTTTATAAAAATGTGTGTATAAAATTGTGCGTATAAAAACGTGTGTATAAAAAATGTGTGTATAAAACCGAGTATAAAAACGTGTGTATAAAAATGTGTGTATAAGAATGTGTGTATAAAATCATGTGTATAAAAACGTGAATATAAATGTGTGTATAAAAACGTGTATAAAAATGTGTGTATATAAAACGTAAAAAAAGCATATATAAAAACATAGACAAAAACGTACACAAAACATATATAAAACATATAAAAAACGTATATAAAATGGTATAAGACGTATATTTTTTTATAAAAATGTACCTAGAGTCGAAAAACTATAAATTGAAAACGACCGTTATTATAAAGGATAGATGATGCAACGGTCATTAGCATAAGGGGATAATGTGAAATATAAAAGAAATCAACTTAACATAACGGTTATATAAGGGACCACTTAGTGTCATTCTTTATGAAATTTAAGGAACGATCCATGCACTTTTTTTAGGGATGATAGTTGCAATTTTGGACAAACCACAGGGACCATCCTTGTAATTTACTAATTATTTTAATAAATTTAGTAAAGTATTTAATAAAAAGTAATAATGTCGTATCATACCTATATGAATAAGTTTTAGCCTTGTAACAAAAGTAAATATAAAATAATTAAATTTATAGCTTAGACTTTGAAAAATTAAAATATAAAATCAGTGGTGATTTTGTGGAAACTAGAAAGGGGGGGGGGGGTTGAATAGTTTACATGTTAATTTTACGTTTTAAAAGTTTTTACTCTAAATGTTAGATCCGATATAGGTGCACCAACAAAATATGAACCAACAATTTTATGTATCAACTGTACAATAATAAAAAAAACATAAATAGTAATCACAACAATATAAAGGAATAAGGTAAAGAACGATCAAATCAAGACGCCAAAATTTATAGTGGTTCGTCTACGAAGCCCCTCTTCGTCCTACTCCACTCCTCGAGTATCCCACTCGAGATTTCACTCTGTCAACAAGCTCCCTTTAGGCAGAGAACACCGTTTATACTTTGCTTATATTGTTTTCCGACACTAAGCTAAATGTCGAGTCCTAATCTTAGCTAGAACCAATCTACCACTTCACAAATACTACCCAATCACAAGATCTACACTATCGGATTTATACACTATCCGATTTACACAATCACACAAGATAATCAAAATAGATATTTGGATCTTAGAAGAAAAGAAGAGAAATCACTAAGCTATAACAATTCGTTTCTTGGTGAATACGAAGTTCTTCTTTTGTACTTGATGAGAGGTTGAAGAAGATGAGATTTGATCAACTTAAAACAAGACTAAACAATGTTAGTGATCAAAAGATTTAGTGAGAAAAATAGAGTTTTAGTGAGAGAAAGTTAACTGAAAATTCATGCAAAGAGGTATGTTTTTCAGCTGGGAATAGTGTAGTATTTATAGCCAGGAAAACCCAACGGTTATTGATGCGTGGTCCCAGTGGTCCCAGCTTTAATTCTGGGGGCCAACCAGCCTATTAGGGGGCACCACTGACCCGACTATTTTTTGTCTTTTAGTGCCGGGAAGGTTAAATATGGTGCGACCGGAAGCTTCCATTTGGGGGGCGGGGAACCATTATTTGAATCTTTATATTTAAATAAAACATTTCTTTTTTTTATAAAAACATTTTGTATATTTTTTTTTGTAAAAATACTTTTGTAGAAATATAAAGGTTTAAGAAGAAATACTATCTTGATCACTAATTATGTTTAATGATTTGTTTATACACACCTTTAGTGATTTACATTAGAAATTGAAATTTACGATTAATAATTTGTAAATGTTTATTTTTATCGTAAACGTTTCTACATTTTGTCATCTTCAAAACACCCCCCCCCCTCTTAGAGAGGTCAAAAATGTTATAATATCGTTTTTAGAATTATTGTATTAACAAATCTTCCCCTTTTTGATGATGACAAAATGATAAACTCATTTTGTTCTAAAAATTTTAACTTTCCAAGTTATTAATGAGCGATTAAATCCAATTTCACCACCTTTTTTTCTCGAAATTCAAAAAGAAATGATCATCAAATTTTGAGAGAAAAGAAATGATGTTGCCAAGACTCCCCACCTTGATTTTGTTCCCCCTCGTTTGGGTGCATAACGGATCGAGCTTATGAGATTTTGGCTAAAAAAACAAAGTTAGAAATACAAGTGTAAGAGAATATTTCTAACTAGTAGCAATATTATGACAAATATATCAAAGGGAAAAATACATGCAAATCACCCATAAATTAATTTCATTCATAACTAAGGAACTAATACAATAATCATAAATTTGCTATGTTGTTGTGTGTGAAATACTAGTACGAAAATAGAGTTAGTCTTACGTAGAACATTTAACCCATGATTACACAAAATTCTAAACAAAACTTTCATAAAGAAAGAAACTTAATACTACATAAGTCCTAAATGATTCTTGATTCATAGGAAATGACTTTGAGCAAAAGGTTAGGGTGAGACATTATGAGGTTACATGTCAAGGGTGAGGTGAAGTTGGTAAGGCAATGGCAAAGTGGAGAAAGGTATTCGATATGAGAGAACATGAAATGCATCCCATCCCTAAGAGAAAGAATGAGGTTTCGGTTATGAAAACAACAAATGCAATTTGCACCATGATAGTATAGGAGATTGAAGTAAATAGGTTGACCCATGATTAGTGGTTGAGGAGGTGTTGGTGGAGGTTGTGGCGATGGTGGTAGAGGTGGTGATGTTTATTCAAGTCAAGTATATGAGTCAATTGGAGTAAGTGGGGGAGAGTGAAAGAGTAGTATCCAACGAGGGATGCATTTGAAGTGGGATTGGATTTGAAGGTCTTGGAGGAACATCCAAGAGGTCATAAAGAAAAAGGTTTGAAGGTTTAGGAAAGGATGGTTCACTTGAGGAAGGTGGTGAATATTTTGGTTTGGATTCAAATGAAGACGAAGTGGTTCCAAATGTAGAAGAAGAGTCCTTGGTTGATGGAGTTTTGGTTGGAGCATTTGGTGGAGTTGGAGAAGAAGATGTAGTGATAGGTGAAGGTGTAGAATTGCTATCATCCTCATTTGTTAGGTCTACAAATATTTGTCTTGGTGGTATGATGGTGAGTTTGATTTTCTTGTAGGCTTGAAAAGAAGAGGCTTGAGTGGAAGCATGAAATGTAAGAAATGAGGAGTATGAGGATGAGAAGTGGGACGTAGGTTGAAGATGAGTATGTAGTTTGGAAGGATTAGGATTTAATGAGGTAAAATCATGGAGGTTTAGGAAGGGAGATTCTAAAAATGGCTTTAGCAAATTGCAGAAATTGTAGCTGGGTCTAGAGGAAAGGATAGTCAACTACACAGAAAATCAGGAGAAACACAGTGAAAAATCTCGTGACTCTTGCTGGCGGTCCCATATATATGGTGGCGATCCCAGATATATTTGGGGGCCGCCCTATATTTATGGGGGCCGTTTTCTGGAAAACGAATTTTTTTCCAGTTTTCCTTATTTTTGCAAAACTTGTACAGAAAAAGTTTCCTAGAATTTCCCTTTTGCAGTCAATCCTATTTCAACATGAATCATCTAATATTTCCAAGAATTCAAAGCTAAAGACTATATTATGCTAAAGTCTAATTTGGGAGGCAAAGATAGGTAAATATTTTGCAATATAAAGCTAAGCATACATAATAATAAGATGAGAGCATATAGAGCATAAAATCTAGGATGATAAAATTGAATGATGATCCAAGGCAAATTATATTGCCCAACTTTAACACTAATAGTTTTACCAATTAACGTAAGTTTAAGTACTCGAGCATGGATAATAAAAACATAATACCAACAATCATAAGTAAGTAGCGTACCAAGATAAAAATGGTCCTAAAGCAAATTATCCATATTGTTACATTTTTATTCCTCAACAAATTCTTGATGCCTTTCCCGATTGACAATATTCCACCACGATGCTCATATCGTAAATGAATTTGACGGTTGATGATTTCGGTTTGACAGGTGTAAAATGGTTCCATATTTGGGTCTACGTCGGATGGTTTTTAAAGACACGAGGAACCTCATTTGTTAAAGAATTAACAAAATAAGTAGGAGAGGGAGTGCTTGCACGCGAGGTTCCTTTGTCATTTCCAACATTATCATCATCGATGGGATGAGATAAGGATGGTTGACCAAAGGTGGAAGATGAGGAAGTAGAAAAGTATCCTCATCTCGTGCCATGATCCTTTCGGGTCTTTCGCTCTTGTTGAGCGGTAAGAGGAAGTATGACACAATTGTACAAGACATAAGACTCATTAAACAACTCAAGACTTTCACCTATGACAAACTTAAACAAATGGGTCAACAACATACCATAGGGTAGAAGCAACCTAGCTTGTTTAGTTACCCACTCCATTCTTTTTGCAATGTAAAATGCAAGATTGAATTTTTCAAATTTTGTAATACAATAGAGCATGTAAAAAAGACACGCTTGTGGAACATAGGTTCTCGGTTAACCCCCAGAATAGAATAACATTTTCTGAATAATTTCGAACCAAAGGGGGGGGGCCTTTTCTTGAATTGACACAATTTCACAAGTTAAGATTTGATGGTATTCAACATCAATTTCTTGGTCATGACGGATATGAATGACCTGACCCTCCCGTTCCTCTCGAACATTAGCAATGACGTCATCGGGAGAAGAAGGATTGGTTTGATATGGACCAATCATAGGAACACTAGATTGCAAGTGGTCAATTTACCACTTGTCGGTAAAAGCACATGCACCCTCATAAGGTATACTGAGAATTTGACCGAATTCCTCAAACGTCGGAAAAAGACAGTGAATTTGAATGGACAAAACTGGATTAACATTTGACTTCGTTAAAATAGTCTAGTGATATTAACTATAGAACTAAGTATTGAGCGAGGATAAATTTTGTTTACTAATTTCAAGAATTACACTCAAACTCGATAAGGACTTAAAACATAGACCGAATATAGACTATTTCCGCAAATTTTGATAAACACCCGGAACTCATGTATTGCACAACGTTCAAGGTTTCTTAGTATTTCTTTAAAGGTAATAAAAAAAAAAAAAAAAAAAAAAAAAAAAAAAAAAAAAAAAAATGGTGTATTCATGTGAGATTATAGGAATGTAGTCTCGTGTGTTTTGATGGTCTTTGGAAGTTTTGCTAGGCATAATTACCTATATTAAAACAACCAAAGTCATATTTTATTACTATGAACTTGTATTAATAATTTAAACTCATATCTAGTGTGTGCCTATATGCAACGAATGTGGAGTAACGGTTAACACGACTTAGAAAAGAAAACCTAAGAGTTAACCCAAACGCTCTTTAATTTTAGTTTGCTCATCCAAACATGCCAAAAAATACATATTAATTATGTATCTCGAGTTTTGTTCATGAGATCATTATGCATGTATGCAAAAACATTTTTAAAGTGTATTAACAATGCATAAAAACAAATTTGTAGTGATCCCAACGTGAATATTTACGAATTAAAATTAGGGGTTTATGTTCGAAAATGATTTTTGACAAACATACTCAAATATGCAAATGCTATGTCTACGGGAAGCATTTTAGTTATACATTGTGTTATTATAGTTCTAATTGTATACAATTGAAAGAAAAATGAAAAACCCCTAATTTTTGATTTTGTGTTCAACATGAACCCTAGACTCGAATTAAAGGAAAATTGAAGGAATGACTTACAATTGATGATGATTATGATGTTGGGATTGATTATTGATGTTGATTAGATCTTCAATTTGAGTTAATTAGGTCGATTTTAAATGTTGGTGTGTTTTTGGTTGTGTTCGTCGCTGCAGCAAGAAGGAAGAAGAGGTGTTTGTTTGTGTTTTAAAAATTTATGTGCAGACATATGATTCCACTCGTAGCAGTCCCATATCGATATGGGGGCCGCCCGATTTAATCTGAGGGCCGCCTGAGATATGGGGGCCGCCCTCAACAGAGGGTTTTGGACTAAAATTTTGAAAAAAAATTTACAATGAGGAGTGACGTTTTAATTTTCATTTCGCGAATTAAAAATGTTTAACTAGCTTCGGATGAAGTAGTTAAATTGTCACGACGCGGAATGGAACATAGACTAGAATCGAGATTAGAAGGAAGAATTTTTGAAAGAGAACGATTTATGGAATGTGTCCATATTCCCTAAAGACAAGACGTAGGATAATTTAAACGATTCACGTTTAAGGGGTTTCGCAAGAATGTCGGAGATATTATCTTCGGATGACACTTTTTCGATCGAGATATGTCCTTTTTGGACATTATCACGAAGAAAGTGATGACGTATTTCAATGTGTTTAGTACGAGAGTATTGCATCGGGTTTTTGCTAAGGTCAATCTCTCCTTTGTTGTCGCACATGATCGGGACGTCGTCGAGCCATATGTCGTAGTCGATGAGAGCTTGTTTCATCCATAGTGCTTGTTGACATAACTTTCTGGCGCTTAAGTATTCGGCTTCGGGCGTGGATATAGCAAGAGCGGTTTGTTTCTTCGAGAACTAAGATGTCAAACAACATCCCACGAACGTACAAATACCGCGAGAGCTCTTTTGGTCCACATAATCTTCTGCATGATCAGAGTCGACATATACTATTGTTTCTATGACGGTCCTTTGGATACCATATTTCTTAAGTGGTAGGTCTTTAATGTATTCGAAAGATCACTTAACTGCTTCAAGTTGAGAGATTTTGGGTTCCTCAATTGGAAGCGCACAAGGGGCAAACACTAAACATGATATCGGGTCTACTTTCCGTTAGGTATAATAAACTACCTATCATGCCTCGATACTTGGTGCTATCCACCGACTCACATTCTTCGTCTTTCGTGAATTTAGTATCGGAGGACATTGGGGTTTTCATTGGTTTTAGAATCTTCTAAAGCTCAAATTTTTAAATATTTCCTTAATTATATTCTAGCATTAATTAAAAGAAAATCCCATCTTCATTTGTTTTATTTGTAATCAGAAAAAAGGTAAGTTCACCCATCATGTCATCTCGAATCGGATGCATGATTTTGCCGCAAATTCATCACCACATGTCTTGACAAAGCGAAAAACGAATATAATGTAGCGATAATATATTTGAACAATGATGAGATTTGAACCTTTCTTCTTTGTAAAAAGCGTGTTATCTACCATTCCTATGTTGTATTCGTGTTTAATAAGAAAAGCTTTTAATCTATCGTACCAAGCTTTAGGAGCTTGTTTACGATCATATAAAGCTTTCTTAAGTTTATAAACATGATCCGGTTTTTTGAAGTCAATAAATCCTGAAGGTTGTGCCACATATACCTCCTCATTGATAAAACCGTTCAGGAATGCACTTTTTACATCCGTTTGGAATAGCTTAAAATCTAAAGCACAAGCATAAGCTAATAGTGTAGAATAATCTTAACACAAGTATGGAATGATTTACTTAGAGTTTATGAGAGAAAAAGATGGTTGGAAGAACACTTAGAGGGAAAAGAAAAATGATAATATTAGCTTGATGAAATATGACAAAATGAACAACTAACACCCTCTCCAAGCAATGGAGAGGGTTTATATATGCCTAGCTAACCGGCCATGGGCTTATGTTATGGGCTTACATTGTAACTTTGGCCCGGTTAGCTTTCTAACTTAACTTAATAACTTACTACGAGCTATTACTAATTACATTGGAAGTGACCGACACTTTTTCGTATTTCTAACAATCTCCCCCTAAGGGAGGTCACTCCAATTTATAAAAAAATTAAACTTAGCATTCTATGCATTCACTTCTGTCTTGAGCTCGTAGTCATTAACTTCAATCATTTATTTGTGATTTGATGTAGTGATCATTGACTTTTGATGTGAGCTTGTTCCTTTATCTTAACATGAATGTGATCTTTGAGCTTTTTGAAATCATCAACCAAGCATAATCTCTCGCTATCTTGTAAACTTGGCCATCTCGTAAACTTATGACTTCTGGACCGACATGCTCATACCTTTCTTGATTTGATTAATCTTTAAAAGATTTATTAATGCATCTTTCTTAAATTTCTTTAACTTTAACACTTTGTCACTTTAAGAAGGACGTATGGTATCAGAGTAGCGGAAGTCTTGAAACATGTACTTGAGCTTTCATGATGTCTTTATATTTGCCGGTCGGGTATGAGCATGTGGCTATGAATCTTGTGAGTCAGCTGGAATCAGGTACCTCCATCACCATCTTTAAATATTCCTGAAATAAAACAGTTAGCAATAAAGCAGGGGGACGAATATGGCTTTGTCATTCGCATGTGGTTGGTTAGAGTAACCTTCGAATCTGTGAGGATCGACCTGTGATCAGGTAGATTCAATTTAAGAAGAATCTCCTTGACAGGATTTCCAGCTGAAGTATAGAATCTTTCTAACACATAAGTATCAGATTCATCAAACTCAGCATGTTCTCATTATCGAAACGTCTCAAAGCAGACAACACGATAAGAGTGAACCAGTGAGTTACTATCTCATCGATTGAAAATAAAAAAATTGATTTGAAAATCAATCGACGTGTCACTTGTAAAAGTGGTTTTGTGACACATCGAGAGTGTTAATCATTTCAAAATTCCTCATCAATCGCCAATTCATAACCTGGAACAAGTTTGATTCTTAAAGAATCGCAACCATCGTTTATTTCCAGTTGTCACAAGTTTGATTCATAAAGAATCGCACAAGTCACCTACCATGAGCTTGTTTGATGTTGGCTCAAGAAGGATTTCCATCTTCATTGTGATTGAAATCACTCGGATGTTCTGGCAAGATCACAAGGATAATGCGTAGGACTCTTAATATGTTAACTTGTTATTCACATTATGTGACCTAGCAAGCAAGATTTGACAAGTGTCCTAATGAGATTTATTAATGATCTCTTTTGGCTCTAGACTCAATAGTGCACTTTATTTTTAGTTATCGGAGGCTGGAGCAGACTGCCACCTTTTCAATATCAACCAACTCAGAGTGAGAAAGTTGATAGAAATGTGTGTAATCTCCGTGAAATATGAAACAAGAGTCTGTTGGGAGACCTTGAGTGGCTAGGGGGTTTTACATAGCGTCACTGGGTCCATGATTGTCTTTAATGTTAGACAACCCCTTAGTGTTTCCGACAGATCATGTATTGACCCATTTTCTGCCTAAGTGTATGGAGGGCTTCTTTCTTTTCACCCTTTATCCTTACATTTATTTTTCATTCTTCAACCCCACTCTCAATGCCTTATCGAGACTCTAACTAACATCCTTGTACGGGTTGTTCCAGTGTTGCTCTATCTCAGTCGGCCATTATTCTCCGATTCTTACTTTTTTCTCCTTTTGTATCATTACCTAAGGAACTTACCTCACTAACTATAGATATCCCTGGGTAGATCCTCTCTGGTTTGGTTGGATATGGGATTTAAATACTATGCCTAACCACCTATGACTCCATAATTTAATACTATGGTCGGTCTTCTTAGGGTTATTCCATCACAATTTCAAACAAATCCTTTGAAAATTTCAATAAGTGTTTGATATAATATCAAAAGATATCACTGTGAGTTTTAATCATCACTAAATATGCTCCCCTTAACATGTGCACCGTTAATCGATAGTAACATGTAAGGAGTTGGAGTGCATTGAGTCCATTTTTATGATCAAATCGTCATCTAATTTTTTCAGTTTAATATATTTCTCTCCTTATCCAAATTGTTAATCCCTTGATATTTTGGATATCAATTTATTAAACGTTCGGGGACAAAATGTTACATAATTATGTTAAGGAACATTTTAATGCTCCCCCTTAAGTTTTGAGGGTATATAAGACTGTGCTAAGTATAATAATTTGAAATTTTTTAAATTTACTAAGAAATTCTTGAAAATTTTATACTCGAGCACACTTTATTTTTATCATAAGTCTACACTACATATATATAAATGCACAAGTTTATGATATACAAAATGACCTTTAAGTTAAGAACACAATATGACGAAGTCATATTGTTCTTTGCAGCAGTCTGAGGTCAGTTTCGTAGAGTCTACCACCGATGAATTTTTCTAAGCTCCTCATCATCCTTCTTTCCTTCAGCAGCTTGTCGATGTCTTTGATCGTGAAATGAGCTCTTTTCTTTTCCAAGCTGCTCTACCTTCTCTTTGGAAAGTACGTCATGCCGATATTCTTTGTTATGTCTTCGAGCGAAGAAAGAAGTCTGGTTAACGTGCCATCACTGAAACTTGTGCAGTTCATCGGAGCACATCAACCTATTCCTCTTGTGGTCGTCGACATAAATGAATCCTTTAGGGTCTTTGTATGGAGTGTACGGGTGCCTTTTTCTGAGATCTGGTCTTGTAGTATCAGGCTTGGTGACATTGATCTTCTTTTGATAACTTTCAACTCCAAGTTGAAGATCCTCGACTCGCTTCTGAATAACTAGACTTCTCGTGAACATCCTTAAGGCTATTGCGAAGTCAACAACATCATCCCCTGATAGATTTGTGAGCTGATTTTGAACCACAAGGAGTAACATATCCTCAACATCATTGATCTAAAGTTGAGGAAAGTCACCTTCCTTGAATCTGTATAATACGTTATCAGCTCTTCTCACGACAATCTCTTCCAAGTACTCGTATCCATGTTTCCTCATTACCGAGACATAAGTGACTACCAGAATCCTTTTTGGGGAATATACATCTCCTTTTGATTGCATAACTCTTGCAAAGGCATAGATGGACTTATGTTGTTCTCTCTAATGTGAGATACCTCATAAAGCGTATTTATCATAAGTAACTTTAACAGGACTCCATATGTTTGGAACCATGTCTTCAATACCAAGAAGATCATACTGAGCGGCCTTTGTCTTGGTAGTAGACGTCGTGTATGTCATAGTCGAAATTCCTCCTTGACGATACTTGAGATCATTGTTGATGAAGAATTTGAATGGTACTCTTTGACGTTTTCCACGTGTGATCAAAGGAAAGGGCTTGGAAAGATCAAATGGATAGTCACCACCTTCAGGATTTTCCCAATCAAGCTTTTCTGAGAGATTCTTGTAACATTCTTCAAAGTTATATTCTAATTCAGCATAATTGGAGCGCATGCCTTTGAGTAGTCTGAATGCTGGTCCAAGCAGAATTTCTTGAGTTAAATTGTTAATTTTTAGGCCATTCAAGACAAATGAAGAGAAGTTTATTAGAGTGCTCATCAATTCATCAAAGTCCTTTAATGTTTTATCAGAAGAATTGGAAGCTGCTAGATTCATCAACCACGTTTGAGTTGGACCTTCTATTGTCGTCTTGCCAACTTTCCAGTCTGGCTCAGTGGGTTCTTAAATTGGTGTAGGTTTCTTGAACCAATCACTTCTAGAGGCAGTTTCTTTCCTTGGTTCATCTTTATTATCACCCAGGTTCCCTGCCTGATCTTTGTGGCATGTCTAAATCGCAACCCTCGAACCGTGGTTCTCTGATCTAAATTAATCTTTTCTAGTAGATTCGGTTAAACACTTTGGTGCCTTTGGAGGAGCCGATGTAGAAATCTTTCTTTTTCGGACCGTGTTGGTTTAGTAATCTTTGCTTATCCTTTCTCTTCTTTACTCGGTTGGATCCAAAAGCAGAAGGGTCTTCATCTTTATCCTTGTCTTTTTGGGCCACTCTTTATTGAATATACATCTAAGAATTAGATAAATCTTTGTCAAGAGATGTTGTTTTTTTCAAAACTATCATAGAATAATATATATTAATATAATCTTGTGTTCGGGATGAGCCGTCTGATATGATTCAATTTTCTTGTTTTGTCGAGAAGAATGTTCTCTTTAGACTCAAATTCAGTACGTGTGATGCAGCTCATAAGTAGATTGTGTGTGAAGTACTGTGTTAGAGTAACTTCCAATCACGTTAATTCTTTCAATCAACATTTCAATCAAGGTGCGAAGCAAGTTAGGACACTTCTTGGGGCAGAATCTGAGGATGAGCATGCATCTTTTACTTGTTCTTTAGATTCTTGCGTTGAGAGATCTGAAGGAAGTTCATGAATTCTTGTCTAGTTTCTCCTAACCTTGTGTCTAGATGACTGTCAACTAAAGATGCCACTTGAGTGTGTAGAGGGTCTTTCTTAAGATCAACAACTTCTTTTTCTAATGTTGTGATTCTATCGTTGAATCGAAAGATTGATGAGAAATCAGGAAGATTAGATAGAGGATTTGTAGTTTCAATTGTTGGCGGAGGAGTGGGTGTAGCCTGTATTGGTGTAGGAGTGAAGGTGTATGATCATGATTGAGGAATGTTTATGAATACCGGTGATGATTAAGGGATAACAAAAACTGGTATTGTAAGGAGAGTGGGTGCTTGAGATCTTGGAACCTCATAATGGACATGAACATCTAGTGGAGACACTATTTTTGCATCAGTTTGAGGAATATCTAAAAAGTTTAGGAATTTTGTTGCTAAGTCGGATGAAAGAGAAGAACTAGCAACTGGACCTTCTGTCTTCTTTGGAACAGTAGAAATTGTCACATGTGCATCTTCAACAACTTGCTTTTTGAGTACTCTCTAAATTTTCATTCCCTTGTTGAGCTTCAGTCATTTCAGCATCAGTACCCTCTCCTTGAAAATTTCCTGTATCAGTCTTAGTAGGTTCTTCCAATCTTGCATCTACATCATCATCAAATTGATCGATAGTATCATCCAATCCTTGTTCTTCATCACTTTTCATCTCCTTCGGATTCCTTTTCTTGATCATCTTCATCATCTTGTTCCGAATCCGATTCATGCTCATCATTATCATTCTCTTGCTCACTGCCTTCATTATTT
>BQNB010063422.1:0-35692 GCA_026074375.1 Tanacetum coccineum | reverse complement strand
ATAAGTGTGAATTAAGGTTTTAAAACAAACAAAGTTTATTAATTAATAAGCCTTTTTTACAATCCACACTTAATTCTTAATTCACAATATCACTCAACAAGCACTAATTAACTACTCACTAAGCATAATGATCAAATAAACAAAGCAAAACATTTTATACTAAAGCTACACTAATAAATTGAAAAAAAGATAGAAAATGGAACCGAATTAAAGAGCCGCAATTAGACGATACCACCCGATTTAATAAGCTAAAGAAAATAATCAAATTCTATCTAGCTTATTAAATCCTTAAGGTCTACGCCTCATGAGTTGACTAGTACTAAAAAGTCAAAGCAACAAAAACAATAAAACTGTTACAGTTAATGCATAAATCTTAAATTGCAAAATACACTTGAAGGCCCAGTAGTTAATTCACAAACCAAACGCTTCCAGAGTGCTTAATGCCAACGAATAGATTTTTAGAAAACAAGCTCAATTACAAAATAAGCAAATCTGATAAGCCATGAGCACTTAGACATACGAGATAAGCATTCCTAAAAATGAGATAAGTACTAGAACAAGAAACCACAACAATAAGCTAAATGATTTTTAAGCTAATTCGAGATTTAAGCTAAAATTTCTTAATAAGCCTAAACACAAACGAGATAAGCACTCCCAATAAGCCAGAAACACTAATAATAACAGATAAGCAACTCTAATATCGAACTAAGCATTTTGAACTAGCAAAAACTCAAAATCAAGATAATAAGCTATCACGTTTTAAGCTAAACTAAATCTAAAATGAAAACTACTTAATAAGATAATACCCAAACGAAATAAGCACTCATTTTCATCAATAGACAAATGAAAAATCAGTAGGAAAGGATAAAAATAAGCTTTAAGCACTTAAACTACTTAAATAACAAAACAAATAAGCCAATAAGCTCACAAAAGTTTGATCTAGCAATAAAAGCTCACTTTAAACCAAATAAGCTATTTAGAAGTTTATCTTATTAGAAAATATGAGCTTCTAATAAAACAAAAACAATATAAGCACAATAATAAGCTATATCCGAGCTTATTTGGTTTAAAGTGAGCTTTTATTGCTAAATCAAACTTTTGTGAGCTTATTGGCTTATTCGTTTTGTTATTTAAGTAGTTTAAGTTCTTAAAGCTTATTTTTATCCTTTCCTACTGATTTTTCGTTTGTCTATTGATGAAAATGAGTGCTTATTTCATTTGGGTATTAGCTTATTAGGTAGTTTTCATTTTAGATTTAGTTTAGCTTAAAACGTGATAGCTTATTATCTTGATTTTGAGTTTTTGCTAGTTCTAAATGCTTAGTTTGATATTAGAGTTGCTTATCTGTTATTATTAGTGTTTCTGGCTTATTGGGAGTGCTTATCTCGTTTGTGTTTAGGCTTATTAAGAAATTTTAGCTTAAATCTCGAATTAGCTTAAAAATCATTTAGCTTATTGTTGTGGTTTCTTGTTCTAGTGCTTATCTCATTTTTAGGAATGCTTGTCTCGTATGTCTAAGTGCTCGTGGCTTATCAGATTTGCTTATTTTGTAATTGAGCTTGTTTTCTAAAAATCTATAAGCACTCTGGAAGCATTTGGTTTGTGAATTAACCACTGGGCCTTCAAGTGTATTTTGCAATTTGAGATTTATGCATTAACTGTAACAATTTTATTGTTTTTGTTGCTTTGACTTTTTGGTACCGATCAACTCATGAGGCGTGGAGCTTAAGGATTTAATAAGCTAGATAGAATTTGATTATTTTCTTTAGCTTATTAAATCGGGTGGTATCGTCTAATTGCGGCTCTTCAATTCGGTTCCATTTTCTATCTTTTTTAAATTTATTAGTGTAGCTTTAGTATAAAATGTTTTGCTTTGTTTATTTGATCATTATGCTTAGTGAGTAGTTAATTAATGCTTGTTGAGTGATATTGTGAATTGGGAATTAAGTGTGGATTGTAAAAAGGCTTGTTAATTAATAAACTTTGTTTGTTTTAAATCTTAATTCACCACTTAATGAACTTTTCATGTCACTTAGCAAGCATTTTCGTCTTATAAATCTTTTAGTTTAGTTTAGCTTAATATTCGTAGTTTAATTGTTAGTATAATTCTAGTATTAATATTAGTTTAATTTTTAGTATTAAAAATAGTTTTTAAACCAAAATCATTAAAAGATAATCAAGCATTATACTTCAAAAACATTAACATGGATTTCAATTCATCTCTCACCGTGGAAACGACACTCGGAGGATAGACTATTACTTTTTATAAAGTAATTTTCTTATCTAACGGGATATACTATATATTACGACACGCGTTTATACGTTTATCAAAATGGCGTCGCTACCGGGGAGAGGTGTAGCGATTTTTACGGGATTCTTTGTGTTTGAGCCTTGAAGATCCTTTCCCCGTGAAAGTTTTTGTTTTGTATATAAAAACCCAAAAATATTTTTCTATTCTATTTTCCTTTTATATTTAACCGTTTGTTAATTGTCGTATCGGCTCACTTTTAGTTAACAAACTATAAGAGAGGTATAAGGAGGTTCGATCCTACGAACTTCGATCCGAAAGGAGACGGTTTTTAAAACGCTTCACGCTTACCCCTCCTCCGCTTCTTTGTGCGTTTTCTAGAGAGCTACCATACACCTTTGACTTTCAGTTACCAAAAATATTTTTCTTTCTTATTTTTTATTATTTCTTTTCCCTATGTATTATTTGAAAAATCTATAAATATTCTTCTCTATCCTCTTATTCGTTTAATTCTTATTCTCTTTACCTTTTTATCCGACAATTCTTCAACATGTCTTGGTTTTCAAGGTGGTCGTGGTGTGGAGGTACGTTTAATGGTGGAAATTGTTGGCGTTGTACCAATGTGAGTTTCGGAGACGAGTTTTTCCATAACCCTGATTCCATTTCAAATGATGATACACCCGATTTTTCCTACCTACCTTCACAACCCCAAACATCTTCTCTTGACCAACTTAGTTGTTTTCATTGTAGAGATCCATTAGAAGATGGTGTACGTTGTCAACAGTGTAAATGTGAGAGGTGTGGAAATTCATTCGTTTATGATTCAAATCCGAATTCTTTCAATGATCCTCCAAACATTTTCACCCACTCTCTACAACCCCAGTACGAATCATACTCGTGTGAATTATGTGGAAATGACACTCATTATGGTTATGATTATCCACCTTGGTTCCCCGCTTGTCTATGAGCAGGAATCGTGCTACAATCAAAACTTTAGTGATAATTATTATCCACCAAATTCATTGAGTTTTCCACAACAATATCTTTGCTGTGAAAACTGTGGGGGTCCTCATGAAAGTTTTCAATGTCAACCGATGAATCAAAACCACTTTGAGCATAATTCTAATTATTCTGGTTTTGACCAACCCCCGCAGTATTCCATCAATCATCAAGAAGACCTTAATCAGCAATGGATAAGTGATGTGCACGTTAGATGGGATAAAATAGAAGAGTCACAGAATGAACTTCTCAAAATGATGCAATCATTTTGTGAAATGGTAATTCAACAAAAGCAAGCGGCTAATATCGATCAATCACCTCCTCAAGAAATGAGTATCCAAGATATGGAGGATCTGAAGCAGCATTATTTAGATGAAATGCAAAGTATAAGTAATCAAATTCAGATTAAAGATTATCGTAATGAGAAAATAGATATTCGTTATAGAAGGGAATGTGAAATTATGATTGATGAGCTTACGGGAAAATTCAATGGAATGAGTATCAAAATTAATAAAAAGAAAGAGCTTCGGCAACTAGAGCAGGCGGCTAATCTTAGTACTTATACTACCGAGCCTTCGTGGCGTTTCAATTCTTTTTATGATGACGATGATTACGAGGAGAGTACTATTCCTTTGAATGAAATTATTTCTCAAATACCTCCGTCTATTGCAATCACACCCGTTTTACCGACTTTGGAGCCCGAAGACTCTCTCATCATAGGGGATGAGGATCTTAGCACTATTCCTGAAAAGGAATCAGATGAAATAACTAAGTCTAGTGTTGAGGACCTTGTTCCAATCCCAAGTGACTCCGAGGATACATCCGAGAGTGATAGTAAGTGTGATTTACCTCCGTGTAATGATTTCTATCCCATTATCGTTTCTAAGGAAAAATTCATGACTTTATCTAACCCTCTATTCGACTCTAATGAAGATTTTACCTTTAGTGATGACGAGTCACTATCCGATGAGGACGTTCTAAAAGATAATGTTAAATTTTACTCGAACCCCTTTTCAAATTCAATGACGAATACATCTCTAGTGACGTAAATCCTCTTTTTGATGAGGTGTTAGAGAATATCGAGAGTAAGGACTCTTATGTTTCTAACCTTGATGAGTCGGCTTGCTTGTCACACCACTTTCCGATGTTAATGAGGATGAGTTTTTCAACCCAGGAGGCAAAATTGATAAGATCGATGCTTTTCTATATATGGATATTGAGAATAGTTATCACGATTCGGAGGGAGATATAATCTATTTTTAGAGTTTGCTTAATAATAACACTATCCCTAATCTCCCTCCTGAGGTATTTTTAGATCATGACCCGAAGAACTTAAAAGATGAACCTGATAATGAAGATTTGAAGAGTATGGTCAAAGTTTTCGACCCCGGGATTCATGAGAAAAAAATTTCTCCAACATATGTGAGCTTACCCTTTGAGGATCGCCATTATCTTTCACTCACATATGTTATCCGAATTTTTCTTCCTTAATTCACGTATCCGATGGATTCTTCTCTTCCTCTCTCCTCCGGGAGTGAGGATATAATTTTTGACCTCGTCATCTCCGCTTATAGTTTTTATTCCTTAGAACCGGTGGTATATAAATGTCCAATGGAAGTTTGCTCTTCCACGTATATCACGATGATATAAGGAGAGTCAAGCTAGAGACTCGCACAAAAACAAGCGCTTCGTGGGTGGAAACCCATGCTTATCCCTAGTAGTAGTAGTATATTAGTATAATATTTATTAATAAGTGTGATGTGAGGAGGCTCGCCTCTTCCTTTCTCGTGTTTCATGGTTTGTGTTTTATGTCCAGGATTGCCCCGGATTATGAAGACTCTTGTGCTCGTGGTTTTGTCCATCGTTCACTCGATCTTCAATCCTTAGCATGCTTTTTATATGGGAATCCGATATCCTTGATCTTATTGATTAACGTTTATCTATTAGCATAATCAATAAACGACTTTAGATTTATGTAGAGACCCCTTAATATTTGGATTATGCCTTGAAATTAGTATGGGGGTGACGGTCTCACATTGAGGACAATGTGTAGTTCTAGTATGAGGGGTATCTTTCGATTTGATCTTACTTGCATTTGCCTTATCTTCACGTAATCCCGTTTTACCACAAAAAATATGTTATTTAATGCCAAAATTTAAAAAATTTCAAAAATAAAGTAAGTGTTTTGACACGTAGTTTTGTCTTTTTAAGAATAAATTTTGACTTGATCGAGCATGTTGCGCTCTAGCTTGCCCCTTAACCTTTATAAATTTAAGCTTTTGCTAGTCTTTAATACAAGAACCTTTAAAACGCGAATTCTAGCTCGAAAAAGCCAAGAGTTTGCAAGTTTCTATGATGGACTTTAAATATGCAAAGCTTGTTTTTATTAGACTCAGCATTCATAGATTTTTTTAGTAGAGATTTTAAATTTGCGAAGAACGAAGAATGATAGAGTTAAGTATAAGTTAGATGCTAAACATGGAGTAGTTGGATCTCTTTAGAGCTCATAGAGGTTAATTGTGGCTTTCTTCTCCCATCAGCATAATAAACGTTATATTATTGTTAAATAGAGTTGCTTTGGTTTTTGCGATTCTTAGTTTAGATCACTTCATAGAGATTCCTTCTGGTGAAAGTAAGGTACACATCAAGGTTTTGTCAGTGTTGTGGGGAAATAGGCTATCAATTCCTGATGGTACGCTACCGTTGTCTAGGTAGTTAAAAGACCACAGGACTTGAAATTTAGCAATAATAATAATAATATAATAAACCGAAGCTGAAATAAGACTTCTGGATCATGGTTGGCTCGCATACCGATGTGACAGTCATTTAAAGGGTGGAGGTAATAATAATAATAATAATAAAAACTGTGGGCTGATAAAAGTTTACTGTCTCTTGTCAGTTTGCAGTTGATGTGGCAGTCTTCAAAAGAAGGCCCATAGTAAGAATAATAAATTCGAGACTGATAAAAGTTTGCTGCATTTGTCAGTTCGTTGCCGATGTTGTAGCCTTCAAAAAGGTCGAGGAAATTACCGAGGTCGAAATAAGACTACTGGCTCTTGTCGGTTAGGACGCCCGATGTGTCAGTTGTTTAAAGGACCAAGGTTTAATAATGTTGCTATAATAATAATAAGAATAAAGCCAAATTTTGACTCCGGGGTTATCTAAATAAAGCCTCCGTCTCTGGACTCGTAGTTGAGTTGTTTTGGATGAAATAAAAAGGATAACCCCTAAATCATGTGAAATTAGAACCTTAATGTGGACCTTATTTTCACCATATCGTGTCTTTAGGAAAGGATTTCAAACTAATTATGGTCTAAACCGGGTTTACTTTATATAAATAAAGGATTTAACTTATTTGTCACCAATAATAAGAATAAAACCCTTAGAGGATGTAGGAATAAGGGAGCGAAAAGTAGCTATGCATATACAATTATCATTTATGAGTAGTGTTAGCAATCTTAACTTGTATTTAACAATGATTTCATTTTTAAGCTTGGTTTGGGGCAGGTGAAAAATCAAGGACGATGAATTTATCCTTTTAGTGATTTTTGTTCCGTAATCCTTAAAGTTATGATATGTATGAATAATAATAAATGCATAAAAATGGTAAAGCGGGGGGCTTTTCAAAACTAGTGTTAGCCTTAATTATATTAAGTCAAACAAGAATGTTATCGGTCTTATAAAGTCAAACTAGGTCTTGTATTGTAATAGGCTAGTCGGGTTCAACGGGCTTGGATTGTAATCTAATATTGTTTGTGTTTCGGGCTCAAAGCCCAAGTTTAGCCAAGCTCGGCCCAAGTAGAAAAGCCCACATGCCACTTATGGCTCAAGGGTATAAAAGAAACCCTCTCCACACATGGAGAGGGTGTTGGTTGCATTTGTTCACATTGTAATCCACCACTTTCTCTCTCTAATCTAATTTTCCTAGTTTTCTTTTCTTCCTTTTCTTCTTTCTTATTTGCCGGCTCACTAGGGCTTATTTAGGCCTTATTCTGGTTTGCTTATTAGTTGTGAAAGGATTATTATAAGACTAACATGTGGTATCACTCGCCAAGGGGTGTTTAGTGTTCGATTTATGTGGTTTTGATAAGCTTACAGTGGCTTATTTCTCCTTAATAAGCTCACGGTTCAAAATCTTTTAGCTTATTGGCTTATTAACCTTATTCTCTCTTTGTTCTTCATGTTCTCAATCTTATTTAGGAGCCATTTGATATATTAGATAAGTGATAAGTGCTTAATTACACATATCTTTTACCTCTAAAAACGAGCTTAAATGACCAAAAACAGACAAAAACTGCCAAATATATGTTTGTTTTGCATTTGTATTGTGCAGGAAGTGGATATCAACAAAAAGGCAGAAAACCAAGCCAAAATGACAAAACTAGTGGGTAAAAGACCCGGCCCATACGCTTACTATTAAACTACGAGCTATGTTATTTAGACAATACACGGGGTGACCGAGCCTTTTTCTTAAACCTAACAATCTCTCCCTAAGGGAGGTCACCCTTGAAAATACAATTTGAATTCTAGCATTCTAAGTCTTGATCTTCTAACTTTAGCTCGTAGACTTTGATTCTTCAATCTTTGCCTTTATTGTACATTATGTAGTGGTTCTTGAGCTTTGTTCCTTAGACTTGTATGATCTTTGAGCTTTCTTTGAGATCATTATCCAAAATAAATCTATTAATCATCCTTGTTGCGGTATATTGACTTTCATGTGGTGTGTGACCTTCGGACACGCATTGCTATATTTTTTCTTGGATAAGATATTACTTCTCAGAGTTGCGGAAGCTGTGTTGTAGGTCTTTCAGTTGTCATGATGTCTTTGATTAGAAACATTAAGTGTAAGCATGGGGTAGTGAATTGACTCTACTGGAACGAGGTATCTCTATATCCATCTTTACTTGAACCTGTAATAAACAGTTAGCAATAAAGCATGTGGGCGAATATGGCTTTGTCATTCGCCCGAGTCTGGTTGGATTAACCTCCGGATCTGTGAGGACCGACCTGTGATCAGGTAGATTCATCTTAAGACGAAACTCCTTGACAGGATTTCCAGTATAAGTATCGGATCATCAAATGTAAATCCATCAGAGTCACCATACTTGCATGTTCTCTTTAGCGGACAGTTTCAAGAAGATGCACGAAAGGGTGAATCGGGTTAGTTACGATCTTCACGATTCGAGATAAGAATTGGATTTGGAAAATCAATCGCCACGACACTTGAGAAAGTATTTTTGTGTCACATCGAGAGTGTTTGATAGCACAAAATTAAATTTCATCAGAAATACATTTGTTTTGAAAGATGTACACAGTCAATGTGCTAGAAAATCAGTCGTTGAGCACATCGAAAGGTTTTTCAAAAGCAATTCGTCAATTCACTGCCTGGAACAAGTTTGATTCATAGAGAATCGCACCATCGTTGCTTTCCATTTGTCACAGGTTTAATCTATAGTGGATCTCACATGTCACCTACCAAGAGCTTATTTGATGTTGGCTCTAGAAGGATTTCCATCTTCATTGTAAATACTTTTGTATCACTCGGATGTTCTGGCAATACCACGAGGATAATGCGTAGGACTCTTAAGATCTTTACTTGTTGTCACAATGTGTGAAAAACAAGCACAGTTTGTATTAGTGTTCTAACAAGATTTTGGTTGATCTCATGGCTCTAGACTCAATAGTGTACTTTTGGTTTTTAGTAGTCAGAGGCTAGAGCGGACTGCCACCTTTTCAATATCGTCTAACTCGGAGTGAGAGATACGATAGAAATGTATTGAACTCCGTGAGAAGTGAAACAAGAATCCTTTGAGGGATATTGAGTGGCTATGGAGGGTTGTGCAGCGTATCACTAGGTCCATGATACTTGTCTTCAATGTCAGCAATCAACCATGTGATTCTGACAGCATATGTAGTGACCCGGTTTCTGCCTAAAGTTTAAGGAGGGCTTCTTTCTTTTCACCCTTTATCTTAACATTTCTTTTTCATTCTTCAACCCCTTCCGTGCTTACTGAGACTTCATTACTAGTACCTAGTTGGGTAAGTTCCAGTACTAGCTCATCTTCAGTCCTTACTATTCCCTATATTCTCACTATTACTCCTTTCTTATCATACCAAAGGACTTCTACACTAACTAGTGGATTTTCCCTAGGTAGATCCCTCCGGCTCTGGCGGGATCGTGGGAACGAGTACCTAACCTTACCATTCTTATAACTCCGATAAATTAATTACAGGGTCTGTCTTAGGTGTTTCCACAATTGCCATCATAACCATTCACTCCCCCCTTAATATGTGCATCGATATTCGAAAGAGTTTAGCACATTTGGAGAGCTACATATGGTTAAAAAATCACATTTTTATCTGATTTTTACAATTTATATTCACATTTTCTCCCCCGAGCAAAATTTTCAAATCAGTTGAGTTTTAGGTCTCAATTGATTTAAGTTAGGAAAAAATTGGGAGAAAGTGTGTCGGTTTATACAAGCCGATGTGGACATTGAATACTAAATATACAAGCCTAAGATACTGTTAAGTCACTTACATTTGAATGTTACATAATTACAACTAATATAGAAAACTACCCCTCATTCGGTTCTCTTCAGCAGTCGGTAGTCTCCTTTTCTTATCCTTCCACCAACAAAGCATTCTAGATTCTGGAAGATACGTCTTGTCTTAAGTCGTTTCTATATTTCAAACGTAAACTCCTTGCTTCTATCGATGTCTTTCTTCATCCAAAACCGTATATCCAAACCCAGATTCATCCTGTTGACCCTGAATTCCTTGACTCTGTAATCCAACGCTTCATCAATCTGTTGTAGGTTACCGTCATTGAACTCGTAGATTTCATTGAACCTCATGATCATCTGAACCCCATATTTATCCCTAAATGTGACGGCCCTTGGAGAGTCAATTACTGTAAAGTCATGCTTGTACTCAAACCCAGTGGCATCCCATCAAGGTTTGGTGAGGTTTAGCTGCGTCTGGTGTAACATTTCGTTTTTTCAGGTCATTTACGACGCTATTTAAATTCACTATTTATTTTATTTTCTCGTACGCGTTCGCTTTTAATTTTAATCGATACGTTAAATCGCGTAAACTAAAAAAAATCAACAATCAACGTAAACGGGCACCAAACGAATTAAAGTTTACGTCAAGCCATCATTATATTATTATTATGAAAGTAATAATTAACTTGTTCATTTTATTTTTATCGTTACGGTTAAAGTGTTTACGTGCGACGATAAATTGCGTTTAGGGGCACTCCGGAACCCTAAAAACTTTCCACTCCCGGAACCACCAAAACTTTTCTACGCTTCAACAAATACCCACATTTATACCCAATACATAAAATTTACTCAAACATATCATGTATAGCTCTTTTATGCCGAAATTCTTGCAATGTACACTAAGATATACCAAAAACTCTTCCATTTGGTCAATGTTCAACACTACTTCATTAATACCACACCATGCCTTGTTTCTTTGACCTAAAGACCATCCCTAAGACCATAGACCATCCCTAGGACCATACCATGTTCCCTTGACCAAGACTTACACCATATTTATACATGTATCTAGTAAGAGAAGTCATTCATGCCTAAACACTTACCAAAAATCACCAAATCTCTCCCTTTTGGCTCCTTATAGCTCACGGCTCACATAGAGCACCCAACCAAATCCATAGCAATTTTTCTACAACCCATACACTCCTATACACATCCATTCTAAGATATCCTAAGGTGTTTCCAAGCATTGGATTACCTTTTTCAAGTATTAATCAAGAAAAGTGAAAACTAGGGTTTTCATTGTACAAGCTTTGGTTTTGAGTCTAAACACGGGTTTAGCACTTATTTCTCATCACATACATCCTTCCTAAGGTCTTCTTAATACCTTCATACTTTTATTTATCATGATTTTATGTGTTACATGTTCTTTATGGCTAAATCACCACTTAGGACTTTTTAATATGTAAAAAGAGTTTTCGCTTATGTTTATGAATTTATGCACTTATTCTTATGTCATATGGTTATATATATCATGGAAAAATGAATGTAAAAGTATGTTAACATATGGTTTAAGTATGAACATGTTTAGGTATAAATTAGGGTTTTAAAGGTTTACTTAAGAAAGTTATGATTAAAAGTATACAAATGCCATATAAGGGCTGTTTTAATTCGACCTCATACAGTAGGTTAGACATTATATAAAAATAATACGCCTCATGACGATTCCAAAATGATAAGAAACTTGAAAAACCGATTTATAACGAAAAAGATACGTTAGTTACGAGTTTACGACGAGAAATACTTTTATAAAACTATTTTTATAAAATTTACTATTCATTACAGAAAGTGATATTTTTAAAACATTAAAAATATGATATAACTTTTAATTACGAGATCGTACTCGAAAGAATCTTTAAAAACGGAGCTATAACGAATAAAATACGACGTTTACGAGTTTACGATAACAAAAACTATAAAAATAAGTATATGTCTGTTATGAACAGTAAAAATCACTATTCATCAGAAAAACTAAAATTTTAAAAATGTTATATTTTGATAACTCGACTTAATACGAAGGCGTGGACGTAAGAAACGCGCGAAACGGATTAGAAACGAGAAAGTTACGCCATTTTTACCAAAGTATACTTATAAACATTTTTCGTTATAATTATGTTTTCACTAAAACGAGTAGACGGTGATGTAGCTATATAGAATCATACGTTGTATTAGTTATCAAAGTACTATATTACTAGGGAGTTTCATAATGATGAGGCCTCTTCGGGGTGGCGTATCGACGAGTTGCTGGATTTACGATTTAAAGTGTCCTAGCTCCTCATACGTTCACTACACGACCTCTTAATTATGATAGCCCGAACGATAGTATGATGAGCTATATATTAATCAAAGTGTTTAGTACTTATACGACCTATATTGGATTAGGTTGCCTTCGGATTCCTTCGTGACGCATTTTTCTATTGTGATATACTTTGTGGATTACTATTCACTCGAGGTGAGTTCATAGCCCCCCTTTTTTTTTCTATAATGGTTTTACAAAATCTACGGGGTGAATTACATTGCTTGTTTTACTATTGGACACAAGTGTTTTTCAAAGTGTATGCTATCCAGATTACTGCCTGATCTATAACACCCTGTGTTTTCAAGTCATTGACGACGTCGATAAATCCACAATGTACCTTTTGTATTATACGCGTTTGCTTTAAATCGTAAATCACTTATCAAGAAATCTAGACACCTAACTAGGAAGCTATATGACAAGTTAGTAAGACATGTCAGTGGTGGTCATCCTAAGTATACACCACCCTCCGGATAAAACAATTGGAAACCTAAGTCTCAAAATAGGAAATGTTAAAACGCCAAACGTTTAGTATGCCTCTAGGAAATGCATCCTAGAACTGCTAATATTTGGAACAAAAGACTCCTAGTGTTTCAACTGTGGTCCTAATACTCCATTGTCCTTCTAATTCCTTTTGCACTCGCAGAGATAATTCCTATTCATCGCGACTCTGTGCCAAAGCACACGAACGGAAATCTCAAACTTCTAACTAATTTAGTGGAGAAATTCTAGGGAACGGTAAAAGTTTAGAATGAACAAATTGCAACCAATTTCTTGTTATGGAGATCTGGTTCAAGGAACTATTACTATCAAACGGGTTTATTACGTCGAAGGGCTTAATCACAATTTATTCTCGTTGGTCAAATTCTGTGATGCGGATTTGGAAGTTGCTTTTCGGAGTCTACATTATATCGTGATTTAAAGGGAAAATGATCTTCTCACAGGAATCCGTGCACAGATTTTATCCACTACTCCTGCAAAGACTCAACACTCCCAATCCAATTTGCTTAATGGCTAAAGCAACATCGTCTCAAGCATGGTTATGGCATCGTCGTCTATCTCATTTAAACTTTGACACCATCAACTTGCTTTCCAAGAATAATATTGTGAATGGCCTACCAAAACTGAAATTCGTCAAAGATTATCTGTGTTCCTTCTTGTGATGGGGAAAAGCAAAAAAGAAAGTCTTTTCACCCAAAGCAGCCTACCCCCAATGCCCAAAAAGACGGGTTACAACATCTACACATAGCCTTAATGTATCTAATGCGGGTAGAAAAGCATTAATGGAAAGAAATATGGTCTCGTAAATTGTTGATGACACTCCGAATACCGTGGAACTCAACTTCTTGAGGTCTAAAGACGAAACACCTAGAGTTCTCATTGATTTCCTCACACTTGTCCAAAGAGGACTTCATGCTCAAGTTACAATAGTTCGAACTGACAAAGGCACGGAATTTCTTAATAACACTCTTCATGCATACTTTGCAAAAGAGGGAATAAGACACGAAACGTCAACTACTCGAACACCTGAACAAAACGGCGTTGTCAAAAGACGAAACCGTACTCTTGTTGAGGCTGCTCAGACAATGCTAAGCGTCGCTAAAGTTCCTTTGTTCTTTTGGGCTGAAGCAATTGCAACAGCATGTTTTACTCAAAACCGTTCACTTGTAATTCCTCGACATAAGAAACACCTTAGCTATATATTCAATCGCCCGGAAACCGTCGAGTTAAGTTCTTTCACATCTTTGGTTCCTTTGCTATAATCGTCAGATAAGGTGAAAATCTTGATAAATGAAGGAAAAAGTGATGCAATGAATTTTTGTTGGGTATTCTACTTAGTCCAACAGGCCTTACAGGGTAATTTAACAAGAGAACAAGAATAATAAGTTAGAAACAATTCGAGTTAACTTTGGAACTGAATGCCTCAAAGGCGTCAGATCACGTCCGATTTCTGACCCGGTCCACAATGGTTCGACTATGGTACTTGAACAAGATAGTTTAAGTCCCGGTCCACAAAGTCAAGAAAATGTTCCTCAAGTAGCTGAGACAGTAACAACGTCCAATGAGCTGGAATTGCTATATAGTCCGATGTTTGGTGAATTACTCAATGGAACTTCTCATGTTGTGTCAAAGTCTTCTGCTGTACATGCTGCTAATAATCCTGATAACGTCAACAAACATAACACAACTCACTCTTCTACAACAACCGATGTTGCAGATCCACCTCCATTGAACATTCAATCAACACATCAAACTCCAACTCATGTACCAACTGTCTCTGCACCTGAAAACATTATTCAAGCAGAAACCAATACCGAAAATGCATAATTTGACGAAGATGAATTTATCAACATCTTTAGTACACCGGTACAAGAACAAGGGGAGACATCGTCTCGTCATGTTGATTCTTCAAACATGCATACTTTCTATCAAAGAAACACATCCTTCTGCATAACGTTGGACAAATAGATCATCCTTAGAAAAGTCATCTGGAAATCTTCTCATCATTAGAACAAGACGTCAGCTAGAAACAGATTGCGAGATGTGTATGTTCGCACCGACTGTGAGCAAACCGAACCAAAAACATCAAAGAAATCCATGGCTGAGTCTCATGGATTGAATCAATGCAGGAAGAACTTCATCATATTGATCGATTAAGATGTAAGGGAATTAGTCGACAGACCACTGTTGCAAAAAATTCATACTTAAAGTGGCTCTGTAAAAACAAACATGATGAGGAAAATACTGTTATTCATAAAAAACCCCAAGAAATTCTCCCCCCTCCCCCGTCTTTGAGCTAAGGAATATGCTCAAAAAAGGAAGTGAATTGATTTCGAAGAATCCATTCCATTTCCACCAGTTTGCACGGTTGAGGCCGTCCCGGTTTGTTTATTATTGCGTACGCTGCACACAATTCATTTACCGTATACCAGATGGACGTCAAAACAGCATTTCTTTACGGACCTCTGAAGGAAGAAGTGTACGTAAACCAACCAGATGGATTTGTTGACCCATATCATCCTGACAAAGTTTACCGTCTTAAGAAAGCATTATATGGTCTCAAACAAGCACCAAGAGCGTGGTATGATGAACTCTCCAATTTCCTGGTATCCAAAGGATTCTTAAAAGGTTCTATTGATCCAACTCTGTTCATAACTAAACATGGGGAAGACATATTGCTTGTGCAAATTTACGTTGATGACATTATTTTTGGTTCTACAAACCCAAAACTTTCAAAACGATTTGAAAAACTAATGCACATCAAGTTTGATATGTCTATGATGGGGGAACTAAAATTCTTTTTAGGAATTCAGATCCACCAATCCCCTCGTGGTATCTTTATAAACCAAGCTAAGTATGCTCAAGAGATACTTAAAAAACATAGGTATGACCTCAAATGTATAGCATTGGACACCAATGCTACAAAACACCTTGAGCTTAGACTTAGTGTACTCCGGCGACAAACTAAATATTGTCGAAGGTCGGAGCACTCATGAACCTCATAGCAAGCTAGACCAGATATTTGTACATGCTAATCAGCTTATGTGCTACTTATCCAAGCGAAACCGACTGAGAAACATCTCACCGCAGTTAAGCGGATCTTTCGGTACCTTAAAGACTCCATTAACATGGGTCTTCTGGAGTCCAAAGTACCACTGTTTTGAACTAACGTGCTTATTTAGATCGGATCTAATGCTGGTTGTCCTCGATTCACAGTACGAGTACATCTGGTGTGCATACAATTTCTCTAGGTGGTGAAAAGTTAGTCACTAACAATCTCCCCCGAAGTGAGGTCTTGAACACGGGAACGAACTTCCTTTATTGACTCAATAAAATTGAGGCTAACAGCTGGTCATCCAAAAAGCAGGACTGCACCTCAATGTCAACTGCAGAAGCCGAGTATGTGTCTTTATCTGCGTGCTGCGCACAAGTTCTATGGATGAGAACTCAGCTCACAGATTATGGCTTCCACTTTGATAAAATACCTATGTATTGTGACTCAAAGGCAGCCATAGCCATCTCGTGCAATCCAGTCCAGCATTCCCGTACAAAGCACATCGATGTCAGATATCACTTCATAAAGGAACAGGTTGAAAAAGGTATTGTTGAATTATTATTTGTCGGAACTGAATACCAGCTAGCTGACCTGTTTACTAAAGCTCTGTCGAAAGATAGGTTTAAGTATCTCGTCAGACGACTTGGTATGAGATGTTTGACTCTAAAAGAACTGGAGATTCTGACAAACGAATCTGCTTGATTTATGAAACATCGAACTTGTAAATATCTATGAAAAAGAAAATACAAAAATATAAAATCTAGAAAAACAAAATATAAAATCAAAAAATTTCAAAAATACCAAAAAGATTCTTCTCGACATGTCTCTTGGAATCGATAACATTTACGTACCTAGAAATGTTGATTAACATCGACACGGGCGTGTAAATGAAGTTCGAGCAAGAGTTTCAAATGCTTTCAAAACATGTCATTTCTATATTTTTCTCTATGACTTATGTACATTTCAGTGCATAACTCGGACCCGAATGTAATAGGGAAGTGTACGCTTCAGTGCGCTTACTCTACAAATAGAAGAGAAGTATTCTATCATGTGTTTTTAAAATCGTTGAACACAATTTTCCAAAAAGGACTTTTCAATGTCAAATTGTCGACAATATAATTTGTGGTATCTTTCCATAAAAAGTAGTATTTGTTAAAATTGTGTGTTCAACACTCCCTTCCTCGAATAAGTTTTAAAGAATTATAGCTTGTAGAATGTTAATTTATGTGAATCTATTTCTGAGGGGGAGCTTTTTAAAACAACAGCATGTTAATGTGTTGGATACATCTCATGAATGTCAATTTTATGTATCCAAACACATCTTGTGAAATTAAAATGTGGAAACTTAACGTCAATTAATAATATACATTGTTCACTAAGGCATATCACTCCGACTTCAACATTTTGTGGTGTCATATCAATTTTTCATTCCAATGTCAAGTTTTAAAAAATATTGGTATCCTACATATACTGTTGAAGGGGAGCTATCTGGAAAATGAATTCATGCAATATCATGATTTGTTCAATTTTTTATTATTACTAAGATAATGTTCACAGCACTTGAGTTTCCCAAAAACATAATGCAACCATATCTTTAGCTTGACATCCCAAAACAATAATCACAACGTATCATTGGCACCCTTATGCTTACTGATCTCTTGAAAAACATTGCTATATACTGTCCAACAAATAATGTTGGTGAATTCATAGGTTTGTAATTATATATTGTAGGACACAAGATTTCCCAAGTGTATGATAATGCAACTGATGCAGGACATCATATTAAATCGTAATTACGTTGCCCTAAGCTAATACCACTGAAGCTCGAACATAATTGGAATACCATATATAAATGGCCTAAATTACTCTTGAGATGTTTAACACCAACCGCAACATACTTATGTTCGACATGGTTTACGTTCGTTTGGCACAGTGATAGCTAATCACCCGAAGAGGGATGTCAATCCATTAGATCTTATTTTATAACATACGCCGCTCACAATCCAGTAAATGACAGTTCATGTAATGGGCTCAACTAGGGTTTAGATCGCTACTTTAAGGCAACACGCAATCTTAATGTTAAAACTTAACCACTTGTGTCCAATTGTAAAATCAAATGAATGTTCTTACCCAAAAAACTTATAAAACAAAAATCATATAAAACGTGGGCTATGAAAATCACCTTGATGTGCGCGGAATATCCAAAGTATATCACATATTATGCGTCACGCAAATCGTCAGATGCAACATATTTAATTTAAGGTCATATAAGTTTACTTATCACTTTGGGTAACTTACTGCCATATATCATTCTATATAGCTAATCACTCCATCTATTTATTTTGGTATATAATTGTGTTTAATAGTTAAAACGTTTATAATTTCCATTGTTAAAATGGCTGTAACTTTCGCGTTTAAAGTCAAGTTTCTTGCGTTTTTATGTCACCTTTCGTTTTATGACGACGTATCAAAGTGACATTTTTGCGTATTTCATGTCTTGATGAACAGTGAATTTTTAACTGTTGTTCATATCTAGTTATAAACATTACTTTTTTAAGTTTAAATAACGTAAAGTCGTTAAACGTTGGTATTTTATTCGTTATTGCTTCCGTTTTTAGCGATTCTGTAAAACACCCTCATTCTAGGTCATGTAGCGGAAGGGTCAATGGTGTTACGTCATAGAAATATACTCAAATCATAGAAAACGAACTCAAAATGAGACGTTTAAGAAAAATCTATTCATTTCGAATAATAAAAGTTTACATCAACGGTCCCCCAAATAAGTTTACTACATCATTACAAGGTTTTACAAAATAGTTTTTCGATATGATATATTATTTAGCGGGCCCTTCATATCTCTAATTACTGAATTACCTTCAAGGACCTGAGATAAAACATGCTAAAACGTCAACAATAATGTTGAGTGAATTCATAGAGTTTATATACTTTAAAATTAAATAAAAATTTCCGAACAAAAAGTATCATTTTTAAATTTTCAGGATATATGATGTGGATCAGAAACGCTATATAGGGGACTATTATAGCCTCATGACATCGCAAACCTTACATTTAATCATTAATTTTGCCATTTATCACCCTCGATATGTGTGTCTCTTAGTCTCTGAACAATGTATCCGTTGTGTTATGTTCCCAACACAAGACGATAGCTAGTCGTCACGGATCGGAGGTGGTAATCTCCAAATAGTACTATTTCAATTTTATATGCCGCAATGCTGATTTTCACAGGCAATAACAATTTCATGGATATTCAGCTGGGACTTTTTTATTTTAGCGAGTTAAAGCTAACTTATACTAATCAAGGCTACTAGCTTTACATTAGGGTCCATTGTGTTCTATTTAAAAACAGCACTCGTTATCTCCCTCGCGGGTTTCTAAAACAATTAAAGTGTAAAAATGCGAGGCTATGAACTCACTTGATAGTATCGGAAGAAAATAGATCGGCGATAAACGAACTTGGACGTCGGCACACAATCACCACGGAACCTATACAAAATGTGGGTTATAGGTTTTTATGTCTGGTTAAAAATCATTAATGACTCCAAAATAGACAAGTATGTATATGTAGGTATGATGATCAAGTTATAATTGGATACGTTAAATCACACTTAAGTTTTCTAAGTAAAAAGTATGTCATTCTTACTAGTTTTATCAATTGCTAAATTTCACTAGTTTTACCCCCAATTGGTCCAATAGCCAATAGGACCCAATTGTATGACCATTAGTTAATTTGGTCATTTTATTGGTCCCTATGACCAAAAAGAAAATCTTAAGTCCCAATATATTAAGACCAAGTGGGGGTTGAGGCCCAAATGCTATGCCCCATTAGGTCTCTATAATATATTGGTTAGTGTATTTGGGCCTAGTGGCCCATTTAAGTCTCATGGCTTATTTTAAGTTTATGTGTATATCTTATATAAATTTTTCGGGTTTTCGATGTCGGATTAAGTTTATTATCAGTAGGTTCATCATATAATATTCCAAAAGTGGGTCCTACCACCTCGGGTTTTTGTCGCAAAAACGCTTTACAATTTTTAGTATGGATATAGACGTAAAAGTTTTATATGTGTTTATGTTTACCAAAATAGTTGTATCTCTTAAACCATAATTAATATACTTATAATATTTACATTTCTAGTTTCATATTTAAGTGTACATTATAGATTATAAGTTATTTTTTATACTTTAATTTTGTTAGCGTGGACATTTACTTTTAAAGCATTTCTTTATACAAAAGTCAAATTATCATTTTTGGCTGAAAACTCACTTTGGTACAATCCTACATGTAGTTTATTACATTCATTGTATAGGTTTTTACTTAACCTCAGAGTGTAATCATGGAACTTTTTGTAAGTTTCTGTCCAGCAAGGTCAGATTTGGACTTCTTTTAGTAAAAAGGGCTACTCTCTCATTTTTAACTTTCCATTGCATGGCCAATTAGTACATCATCACAAGGCATTGCTTTACCACTTTTACAAGTAATATCACCCATTTGACCAACCTAGATACTCGTATTTTTCTGCTCTTTACAGCCCCAAATTTTTAAGTGTTTTCTAGTGATTCTACTAGTTTGATCCTTAATCTACTACTAGATCTTAAGCATGCATGCTTTGTTTTTTCTTTTTGATCATCATAAACATTACTCATACATCATGAAAATTAATCTAAAATATTCATTTGTATGAAATAATACAAGAATAACAAAAATAAGTAGAGATTTATACCCACAAAAATGATGATTATCACTCGAAACAAAATGACTCCTTCACACCAAGTCTTGAATCTTTACCCAAATGTTTTTGACACCACTTTATTATGACCCAAAATGACCCCCAACCAAAATTTTAAATTTAAAAATTTTTCTTCAATAACTTCAGCCCCAAAATGTATGAAAACTTTCTTGAAAAAGCCTCTTAATCACTTCAAAACATCTTCATTTTATAAGGTAATCATTGTAACATGTGTAGTTATTATTTGGTTAGTAAAAATTTGATGGAAATGGTATGGTGGTGGTGAGGGTGGTTCGGCAAAGGAGGAGGACATAGAGAGTTGACCAACTGTGTGTGAATATTTTTGATGAGTATGAAAGAAATGATGGCAATTATGGTTTTTGTAGAAGTGTGCATGCCAAAGTAACCATGATAAGAGGATTGTGCCACTGGGCTAGCCATTGTGGCTCCCTTGTCTGCCGCAAGACAAGGTTTAAGTTGGGATGTGTTTTTTATTAAAAAATGTGTCCACAATTTGCAATATTGCAGGGTTTTTTCAAAGTTCGATATTAAAAAAGGTACGATTTGTAGTCGTTTTTCGTAAAACGTAAAAATAGTACGAGACACGAAAAATAAAAACGAATGTAATAAAAATATTTCTACAGAAATTAGATAACATAAACGTTGATACTTAACGTAGGATTCTTCGATTCTTCGTTGAGTTACTTAATTTGCAACGTAAACCCTATTTCTTCCGTTAATAGTGAGTCACATCTCAACATATAAATGAAAGTTATATTTAATACTCGTGAATAAAATAAAGATCCTGAATTGATGGTTTGTCAAAAATTTCCCCAATAAAAAGGGATCTTGTCTCGTAAGATCGATTCATTTTCTTGCCCTATTTCTTGTTAAAGTGAAAAAAGAGGTGGTAACTTCTTCAACTTATGGGTCCTCCCGTTCACAAGTGTAATTCTGGTCACGACTCGAGTTCCATCGAACTTTTTATATAGGGATACGACCTTTGGCTTTATGTTAGTGTTTCACTTCTCTGTCTCCCATGATTTCAATGGGATCTTCAATGAATATGCAGCTTTCGTCGATCCTTACTTCGTAAATGGACATGATTAAGGTCTTCGTCTGATTAGACACTTCTTTAAGTTCGAGACATGGAATGTAGTGTATTCTGAAGGTTCCGGGGGTTATCAATTTTATATGCCACCGGACAATTCTTGATATAATAATCTTAGAATGGTTTTAATATATCGGGGGACTTTAATTTCCTACGTTTTCTAAATCGAACAAACACCTTACGCACCGGTGATACTTTCAGGCATAACTTTGTCACCCACTTCGAAACTCCAAAGGTTTTACGTCTAACATCCGCACTAACTTTTTTTTGTCTTCATACGAGCAGCTAATAATCGGTTCTTGATTTGCACAATCATCTCTGTCGTTTCCCGATCATTTTATCGGGTACCGTGAGTTTGGGCATCTCCAAATTGCACTCCAACATACAGGTCGAATTGACATTTCCTTCCATATAGAGCTTCAAAAGGGCAGCTTTATACTAGCGTTGATAAATATTCATTGTATGAAAAATTCAGCAATTGGTAAGTGTTATCCATCCACTACCCAAAGTCAATCACGCAAGCACGCAACATGTCTTCCAATGTTTGTATCGTCCTTTCACTCTGACCATCAGTTTTAGGATGGTAAGCAGTGCTCATATCCAAATTTGTCCCCAAAGATTTTTGAAGAGATCTCCAAAACCTTGACGCGAAACGAGGGTCTCTGTCTGAAATGATGACACTAGCACTCACTGTGCCTACAAACAATCTCTTCAAAATACAAGTCGAGTGAGCTTCTCCATTATACTACTTTCTCGTTCATGAATTAAAGTGAGCTGATTAGTTTAATTGTCAACAATGACCCAATTGAATCAATTATCCCAGATTGGCTGTTCCTTGGAAGGCTTTGTAAGAAATCATGTAATTCTCTCCCATTTCCAAACAGGGATTTCCGGCTGCTGAAGTAATCCTGACGGCTTTTGGTGTTCAGCCTTGACTTTAGCACATGTCAAGCACTTACTGACATATGTCGCAAATTATCGCCTTTCATATTCAGGCCACACAGTATACTTTCATCAAATCATGGTACTTTTTATTACGATCCAGGATGAATGGATTATTTGATTTTATGAGGATTCACAACATGATTTGGTCTCTCCAATCCTCCAAACTAATGGTATCCAATACTCGTCCTTCAGTCATTTCGTACCATCGGATCTTAAATTCAAATGGCTCCCCTTACGCCACGATATCCTTCGGCACTAATATTTTCCTTTTGCCGCTTCTACTTGTTGATTTCGAATTAGTTTCGGGTAAATATTGTTATGTATCAGCACCACTAAAGCACGCACTCGAATCGGCTAATTATCATTCTGTCATCGATATCAGCTGACAACATTCGCTTTCCATGGGTGATAACGAGAACACAATCGTAATCACTCAGAAGTTCGATCCATCTACGCTGCCTCATATTTAGCTCTTTCTGATCCAAAATATATTGTTGGCTTTTGTGATCAGTGTATACCGTACATTTAGTGCCGTACAAATAATGTCTCCATAATCGAAGAGCAAAAACTCACCGCTCCAACTCAAGTCATGGGTGATTATAATTTTCTTCATTCTATCTAAGTTGCCCCCCTTTTAAGAGGCGTACGCTTCATTTTTCTGCTACTCATCACAGTCCAATCTTTAAGGAGACGCGTCACAATTCACACCAAAGTCTTCGTTCCTTTTGGTAGTGATAATATTGGCGCACTACATTAAATTTCAAGCTCAATGTTTGAAATGCCTTCTCTTCGTCGTCGCCCACAACATACGGCTTATTATTTCTGTAGTGTGTTTAGTTAATGGCTTGGATATTAGAGAAAACTCCTTAATAAACCTTCGATAATAGCCTGCCAAACCCAAAAATTGTCGCACTTCCGTTGGTGTAGTCGGTGCAGCCCAATTTTTAATGGCTTCAATCTTCGCGGGGTCAACATGAACGCCTTTACTGTCATCACGTGGCCATGGAAATTGCACGGGAATCACACAAGCAATAAATCACACTTTGAATAAAACTTGGCGTACAACTTTTCGTCATAGCAAAATTCAGATAGTCTAAAAATGTTTACCATGTTCTTCCTTTATCTTGGAATAGATCAGATGTCATCGTTGAATACAATCACGAACTTATCAAAATACGGCTTGCAACACGCGATTCATCATGTCCATGAACACTGTAGGTGCATTTAGTCAGTCCAAAAGGCTATTACTGGAAACTATTGTTGTCCATAACTGTGTTTCTCATTATGCTGTTAATGTAATTGGAATGTCTTCATCGCGTATGAGCAATGATGATGATTACCAGACCGCCAAATCAAATCTTCGAATAAACACTAGATCTTGCAGCTGATTCTATATAAGTCATCGTATCCTAGGTAATGGTATCGATTCTTGATCGTTAACTTGTGTCGGTCTCTCGGTAATCAATGCACATTCGGAAGATTCATCTTCTTTTTCTAACGAAACAACACCGGAGCTCCCCATGGTTACGAGCTCGGTCGAATAAAACCCTTTTACAAAACTCTTGCTGCTTCTTGGAAAAAACTCTTTCATTTCGGTTGGTGCTAAATGATATGGCGCACGCGCCACAGGTGCAGCACCAGGAATAAGATCAATACGAAATTCAGCTTGCCTGGGTGGCGGAAGTCCGGGTAAATCTTTGCGGAATATACGGGAACCGGGAAAATCTCGGATAACAGGAACATCTTCTAATCGCTTCTCCTTCGATTCTTGTTTAGTTACTTGAGCTAAGAATAGCTCACAACCCTTCTCGATATACTTTTGAGCCTTAATGCAAGAAACGATCTTCAATCGAGAATTATTTCTATCGCCTTCAGTATAACCAACGTCATTACATTCTAGGGGAAATCCTAACCTTTTTCTTCTCCACATAAAAATGGCAGCGTCATTCTTGTTAACCAATCACCCAATTTTGATAACGAAATTCCCAGTTCTCATTTCCATCAGTCATTGGAAAAGAATGGTTTAAGAGTTAAAGTGTACATTCAATTAATACATTATTGGGAACTTACTGTACCTTTCCGTCGGCAATTCGCTTCATAGCTAGTATCTAACTCAACCGGTTTAATGTCTATAAGGGTACGAAATTTGTAGAGACAAAAAACTTTTATCGGCACTCAGAATCAAATAATAGCGCAGTTAGCATTCCGGTTGTTAAGTAAGAACGTACCAGTAACAACTTTCGGATCTTGCTGAGCATCCACAACTCCTAACTTGTAAGCAGCTCCACGATTATTTCCATCCTGACCATTCCTTCTCAAAGTAGGGCAATCTTTCTTTAGATGACCCTTTTTGTTGCATTGAAAGCAGTTCAATTCTCTCCTGTCGAGCTGGCACTTACAAGCAGCTCGTCTTGTGCCCTAAATTACCACACCTTACCGGCACATCCAGCAATCCATCTATTTTGTTATTGTTCAATTGCATCTCAGGAAAACCCCTCGTTGTCATTTGATACAGCATTGGTCATGGCTCCAGCATTAGCCCTTCTTTGGTTTTGTCGGTTGTTGTAGTCACGTCGGTTGTCACCACGACCACCACGATCTCCTTCACCCTTTCTCTTTTCACCCTCATTAACCTCATCAGTTTTATTTTAGATTATTTGTTCCATAAGCTGATAAGCCATACGGACAACATGATCAATAGTAGCTGGTTGTGACGAGGTCAATCCAACACGTATGGTTCTTCCGATAATCACGAATGTATTGCTCTACCTTCACCTGCTCATGCTCCACCATTCTGGGACACAACAGGGCCAGTTTATGGAATCGGTTTGTATATCCATCAATGTTAGTCCTTTTTAATTTCAGATTGTACAATTCTTGCTCTAATCTTTGCAACACACTTCGAGGACAAAAACTCCGCGGTATCTACTTTCTTACTAAGCCCTTGGGCAGTACCCATTAGCCGGCATCTATCCCTTGGAAGCAAGTTCTTCCATTCCACAAGTCAACGCTAGACCTTGGAGAGCGGCAGTTGCAAATTTCACCTTATCCTTTTCCCTGCAGTCACTTATTCGAAACACAGATTCCAATTTCTCAAACCACTGGCATAAACCCACGGCACCTTCAGTGCCTTTAAAAAGTGTCGTGGATTACTCTTCATGAAGGTCATGTAAGTCATCCCAGTAATTTCAGTTCTACTGGTCGGCGCCACCGGCTCGAGCGACCACAGGCTATAGCACACCGGCTCTCCAGCACCACAGGCTCATCAACCACCGGCTCCAAGCACACGGATCCATCACACCGACTCCAACACCACCGGCTCCATGGTTCATGTTTGTCTTAAATTCATTCATGGATGTGGTATTCTTGGTACCCCTTATTAATTCTCGCGCATTACGAGCCGCAATAGGACATAGGTTTTGGCGGGCATGATCCTGTTATACAACACAAATTCATATCATAAGTGTTTTCATTCAATGATTGTATTAAGCACAATTAAAAATGTAGAAGGAGTAATAAAGAAAGGTAACAACAACACAACATAGAATTAGAACCAAAAGATAGTCATTTCATTAATCACCAACAAGTTACATGTTGCATTGTCATTAAGTTTACATGTCACCATCTAATGTGTTTACAACTCAAAAGGACTTAGTACTGTCTAACTGACATCGCAGTTTAGTTAGTGACCTTACAAAAGATACTACAATGATAAACTAATCTACTAAGAGTAACTAGGTTGGTTCCCCGTGGATCAGTTGGTCATCTTCATCCCTGGTCGACTTCTTTGATTTCCTTTCGTGGTGTTTATCATCTTCATCATCAGTGGGGGCGGTTGGGAACCGCTCCCTTAACGAACCATCCTCCCCATAAACCTCCTGTTCCATCCATGGGACTCGTGCAAACTCCTCTCAGCCGTATCACGCTTCATACGAGCCCACGCCAACCTAGTCTCAATTTCCTCCAACTTTCTCTTCAAAGTTGCATTTTATCCACTCTCAAGAATCTTCAATCTCTCAACCACATTACCCAAAGTCTTTTCAACATTACCCAAGTCATAATCAAGTATCTTTCTTTCCTTCTCACCTATCTTAATCTTCGAGTCAAAAGAGTCGTCTCTGTACGGTTTGGTACCTACCTCGGCCTCAATAAGTCTAGCTTGAGTACGGGTAGTCTCCAAGTCACGCCTCAATGCCCAAGGTTCCAATCCGCCAACAGATGATGAGTCACGTGCAACAGATGACTCTCCTACCTCATACATACCCCTCGGGAAATCACGGATAGCAAACAGCCTTTGGGTAGCAGTCCCATTAGTAGGCCCAGGTGCAATATCAGCCTCCTCGTCCTCGATCTCAGTATCTAGTCGATACGAATCAGATGAACTCCACATGTAGGCGGCTCAGAATCAGAAGACTATCTTAGGTGGCGGGGTGTTTGGTCCACCCTGCCAACTCATAAGGAAAGATCAAACTTGCCTCATCATCCCTCCTTTCTCGAATCCTCATCCTAGTTTATACCTCATCATTAACATTCTCATTCATATTATCATCCTCCTCTAACCAACCATTCATATTACCGGGCTGTGGGTTATGATGTTGGGCAAACTGATCCCCATGCCCAATATTTGGTTCTGGTTCTTCTTCGGGTTCTTCCTCAGGTTCTCTTCTGGTATCTTCTTCGTCTCACCATCAATTCTTCTAACTCTCATCATTGGGAATGTCATCCGCTTTCGTTGGGATCCAAGGCATCCCCAACGTGGTTCGGCTCAGGGAGTTTAATTGGGTTACTTCGGGAATAAGCTTCGTTCGACTCGTTAGGGGGGTTTTGGTTCTCCCATGACATTCTGCGTCGTATAAATATCTCGTATTATTATTAATAACTTATATAATTATATATTTAATAATTGACAACATATTTATAAAATTCATATATATATATATCATATAAAATCTTCTCAATATCGGTCTGTCGGTATTCGGAAGATTCTTATTGCATCGTCTTTATAGTCAAAGATTCAAAATTCTTTTATTCATTTTTTCTTTTGAATATCTTTTGTTCTCTATAAACTTAGGCTCTTGGTACAATCTGTAACACCCTCATTCAGGCGTCATGTCAGCGGAAGGGTCAAATTGGTGTGTACAACATAGCACAATAACTCAAAATCTTAGAAACGACTCAAAAAGAGTCATTTAAGAAAATCTCATTCATTCGAATAATAAAAGTTTACATCACGGTCCCCAAATAAGTTTCACAACATCATACAATGTTTTACAAAACGGTTTTCGAATGAATAATTATTTAAACGGGCCTTCATATCTCCATTAATCCGAATTACCTTCAAGGGACATGAGATTTAAAAATTGCTAAAAATGTCAAACAATAATTGTTGAGTGAATTCATAGAACAGTTTATATTTATTAAACCATAAATATTTTCGAACACAAGTATCATTTTTTCAAAATTTTCAGGATATAGGATATAACGATGTAGGATCATGACAACGTTATAGGGGGATTATATAAGCCTCATTGACATCGAACTTACCATATATTCAATAAATATTGCCCCACAATACACCCTCCACTCATGAGGTCTATATTCCTTAATCAAGGATCGTTGTTGTGTTATGTTCCCCACACAAAGACGATACGCTAGTCGCCACAGATCGGATTGGTGGTAATCTCTCCATATAGTACTTTTTCATGTATAAGCGCATGCCTTATTCCCGGAGTCATTTACCAATTCATGATACTTCGCGGGACTTTTTATTTAGCGAGTTAAAGCCTAAACTTATAATAATCAAGGCTACTAGGCATACATCTGGGTCCCTTGAGTTTTTATTTAAAAATATAACCCATGTTATCTCCTCGCGGGTTTCTAAAACAATTAAAGTGTAAAAAATGCGAGGCTATGAATCACCTTGGATGTTCGGAAGAAAGAAATTAGATCGTGCGATAAAGACTTAGAGTCGGCACACAATCACCCGGAACCTCCACTATACAAAATGTATGGGTATAGGTTTTTATGTCGGTGTATTAAAAATCATTAATGACTCCAAAATAGTCAAGTATGTATATGTAGGGTATGATGATCAAGTTTTAAATTGGATAAGTTACATCCACACTTAGTTTCTAAGTAAAAAGTATGTCATTCTTACTAGTTTTATCAATTGCTAAATTTCACTAGTTTTACCCCAATTGGTCCAAAAAGCCCAATAGGCCTAATTGTAAGCCCATTAAGTTATTTGGTCCATTTTAATGGTCCATGACCAGACCTTAGTCCAAATATTAGGCCCAAGTGGGTTGGGCCCAATGCTAAGCCCAATAGGTATTTATAATTATAGTTAGTGATTTGGGCCTAGTGGCCATATTTTAGTCTCATGCTTATTTTCAGTTTGCTTATGTGTATATCTTATATATTTTTCGGGTTTTTCCGATGTCGGATTAAGTTTATTTTACAGTAGGTTCATCATACAAAATTCCCAAAAGTGGGTCCTTCCACCTTGGGTTTTGTGTCGCATAAAAAAACGCATTACAAATTTTTAGTATGGATTTAGACGTATAAGTTTTTATTGTTATGTTTACAAAAAATAGTTGTATCTTTAAACCATAATTATTATACTTTATATATTTACATTTCTAGTTTCATATTTAAGTGTACATTATAGATTATAAGTTATTTTTATACTTAATTTTGAGTGGACATATACTTAAAGTCATTTCTTTATACATAAGTCAAATTATCATTTTTGGCTGAAAACTCACTTTCACCATTTTTGATGCCATTTTCAAACCATAATGAATTGGTTGATCATCCAATTGGTACAGATCCTACATGAGTTTATCTACATCTCATAGTTATAGGTTTTTACTTAACTCAGAGTGTAATCATGACTTTTTTTATACGTTTTCGTCCAGCAAGGATCAAATTTGACATCTTTAGTAAAAAGGGCCATAACTCACATTTTTAACTTTTTCCATTGCATGGCCTTTTCGTATCTTCATCACAAGGCATTGCTTTACCACTTTACAAGTAATATCACTCATTTTGACCAACCTAGGATACTCGTTATTTTTCTGTTCTTTACTGCCCAAAATTTTACAGTGTTTTCTAGATGATTTACTAGTGATCCATTTCATTACCACCTAGTTCTAACAACATGCTTGCTTTGTCTTTTCTTATTTTTGACTCATCATAAACATTTTCATACTACATCAGAAAATATTTAAGCATATACATTTGATATGAAAATAAACAAGAATAACAAAAATAAGTAGAGATTTTAATACCCACAAAATGATGTAATAATGATTTCACTCAAAACAAAATGTATCCTTTCACACAAGTCTCTGATTCTTTCACCCAAATGTTTTTGACCTCCACGTTATTTTGACCCAAATGACACATAATTTCTTCAATAACTTCAGCCAAAAAATGTATGAAAACTTTCTGAAAAAGCATCTTAAATCAATTCAAACATCTTCATTTGTATAAGGATATGCATTGTATATTTGTAGTTTATTATTTGTTAGTAAAAATTTGATGAAAAAGGTTTGAGTGGTTGTGAGGGTGGTTCTTTTGGAAAAGGAGGAGGACAGAGAGTGTGTGAAATTTTTGGATGAACTATGAAAGAAATGAAATGGACACTTTAGTTTTTGTAAAGAGCTTGTGCATGCAAGTAAACCATGATAAGAGATGGCCATTGGCTAGCCATTGTGGTCCTTGTGCCGGCCCCTACAAAGGTTTTTAAGTGAAGGGGTTTTTATTAAAACTTGTCCCTACAATTTGCAAATGCGGGTATTTTCAAAGTTCGATATTTAAAAAGGTTTACGATTTGTAGTCGTTTTTCGTAAAACGTAAAAATAGTACGAGACACGAAAAATAAAAACGAATGTAATAAAAATATTTCTACAGAAATTAGATAACATAAACATTGATACTTAACGTAGGATTCTCCGGTTCTCCGTTGACGTTACATAATTTGCAAACGTAAACCCTAATTTCTTCCGGTTAATAGTGAATTCACATCTCAACATATAAATGAAAGTTATATTTAATACTCGAGCATTAAAAATAAACGAACGGAAATTGACGGATTGTCTTCAGATTCTTTCGAGCACGTCTTTGTTATTGAAAATCCACATTATTTACATATGTTTAAAAATGTAGTTCAATGATGTTAAACAGTAACGTATAAAATTTGTTTGTAAAAGTATTTTTATACATTTAACGTAGAAACTAGCGTAATTCATAACTCTTGTTATTAATTGAAAATTTTCGATTCTTATATTTTGGAATCCTAAAATCATGTGATGATTTATTAAAATGTCAAACATTCTGTTTTGTATAAGTTTTAATAACTTGTTTTATAAAAGTTATTTATAAACCCGTTTAATTAATTGTATTACTCGTCATTAGCGTATCTTTTTAAAAATAATATAAACAAAGACCGTAATTATTCTCAAATATTTATTTAATACTTGATTGGTGTTAAACGCGTGATTGTTTGATGCCCGTTTACATTGAAACGTAATTTTTTAGCTTACGATTTCACTTAATGTTTTCGATTTAAATCAATTGAGCTACGCATACTAAAAATACATAGTGGATTTTACTGACGACAGTCAATGCCCCTAAAATAAGGGTGTGTTATTTCAATATTAATATACATTAATTCACTAAGGCATCTCACTTCGTCATTTCAACATTTGTGGTGTCATATCAATTTTCTATTCCAATGTCAAGTTCTGAAGGTTTTAATAAATATTGGTATCCCACTATACTGTTGAAGGGGAGGTTTCCGGAAAAATGAATTCATGCAATATCGTAGTATAATTTTTGTCTTTCCCCATGGAATTTTTCATGTTTATTTTAATCAATTGGTATTTCATTATACTAAGTGTTTTATTTTATTTTAAAATAAGGGAGAAAAATTATAATTAAATTATGATATAGATCGAATGTGTTCTTTAAGGACTCTAAGTGCAACTCTTTCCATCATGTGCCTAAACAATTTCGAATCCTCCGGAGCACATTGTGTAGGGGGTGTTATTCGAAAAAATAACAATGTCAGAAAATGGTTTTATGGTATCGATCTTCATACCCAACAACCTATTTAATTCTCTCGACGATTCTGAAGTCATAAGGTGGTTAGGTTAGGTATAAGTCTATGAATCAACCAGAAACCAGATGGGATCTAACCAAGGACCACTGCATGTTAGAAATAAGCAGTCCTTAGGTCTGAATGGAGAATAATGTGTATTAAGGGAAAAAAACGCCTCCGACTAAGATTGAGCTAACTACTTGGAACAATCACAACAAGGTGTTAGTATTAACGTTTTTGCGTAAGCATGAAGGGGTTGAATGAATTAAATAGAAATGTATCGGATAAAGGGTGAAATAAAGAAGACCTCCAAACATACTTAGCAGAAACGGTGGTCACATCTTAAATATATCAAATCACAATGATGATTGTTGATATTAAAGAAAGTCGTCATGGACCCAGTGATGCAATGGACAACTATTCCCAGCCATTCGGGCTTTCTCTCAAAAGAAACCTTGTCTCAATTCGTCACGGAGATATTTAACACAGTTATCTATTGACATCTAACTCGAGATTGTTAATATTGAATAGGTGGCGTTGCTACAGCCTCCGATTTCTAAACAAAGTGCACAAATCGAGTCTAGAGCCAGAAGAGATCAAATTATAAATCTCATTAGACCTACAAGTCAAAAACTCTTGTGAACACCATTATGTTACACAAGTTTGTAACAAAGAAGTCGCCTCGCATTATTCCTTGAGATCTTGCCATGAACAACCGAGTGATACCTTAGTATTCACAGTGATAGATGGAATTCCTGCTAGATGCGCTAACATTCATCAAACAACTCTTGGTAGGGTCTTGCAAGATTCTATATGAAACGAGCTTGTGATATGATAACTGAATATCAAATTTTTGGGTTAGTAAATGAAGTGACGTCCTAAAACTCAGAAAGAGATATTAAACTATCTGATTCATTCTTATGTGTTGTGGCTTTGAGATGTTCGTATAATGAGAACTAGCACAAGACACCATGTGATTAATACATCTGTGTTAGAAGATCATACGCTTTGAGCTGGAAAAACCTCGTAGGAGATTCTGTTGTAATTCATGCCTGTGCAAATGTTTAGTATGTTATAATATAAAACAGGAAACCGTGTGGTTAATGCAACCGAAACTCAACGATGAATGACAAAGCTCATATTCATCTTTTATTGCTTGACTATCCTCATTTCAGGTTTTGACGAGGTTGTTGCAGCCTTTTCCGGAACCGTCGGATCATAAAACACTTCATAAACCACATGCTCATACTCATACTTTCAAAGTCAATCGTTCAACATCAAGATCGTTGATTCTAAACTTCCCCACCATCAAAGAGCCTTAATATCAAATAAAGAATAGTCTATTTGGGGAAGATTGTTAGACTTATAATCATATATGTCAAACAAGAATGTAACAAGTATGAGCATGTTGGTCAAGAGCATAAGTTGATCAAGGAAGTCAAATCAAGATGATTCAAGTCAAGGAGATGATGCAAGATAACAATCTCAAGAACTCAAAGTCAAAAGATAAAGGCTCAAGATCAAGATCACAAAGCATGAATGAACAAAGCCATTACAAATAAGACAAGCCCAAAAACAAGGCAAAGCATAAACGTCAAGAGTCATATCTTCAACGTCAGGGGAGACAATGATAAAACAAAGCAAACTCCTACAAGAATGTCATCGGTGGTACGTAGGAGTTTGAAGAAAGAGACCTCAACATTGGGGGAGATTGTTAGCCTTTATTTTATTAAGTTAAACATGAATGTTATCGGTCTTATAAAGTTAAACTAGGTCTTGTATTGTAATAAGCTAGTCGGGTTCAACAGGCTTGGATTGTAATCTAATATTGTCTGTGTTTCAGGCTCAAAGCCCAAGATAAGCCAAGCCCGACCCAAGTTAGAAAGTCCACATGCCACTTATGGCTCAAGGGTATAAAAGAAACCCTCTCCACACATGGAGAGGGTGTTGGTTGCATTTGTTCACATTGTAATCCACCACTTTCTCTCTCTAATCTAAGTTTCCAATTTCTCTTTTCTTTCTTTTCTTTTCTTTCTTTTCTTTTCTTTCTTATAGCTGGCTCACACTAGGGCTTATTTGGGTTTGCTTATTTGTTGTGAAAGGATTATTTTAGGACTAACATGCATAACCTGTTTTAGCTTATTTAAGTGCTTATCTTCGGTTGAAACTTGCTTAATATTGCTTATTATACTTATTTAACATCTGGTCTTTGCAAATTTTGGCTTAAAATCAAGATAATCAGTTTAAAATGTCAAGAATGATTTTTAAAGGGGTGTTTGGTTTAACTGAGTTTGTGGGTCAAAATGGGTCATAAATGGTTTAGACTATTGGGTCAACTTAGTTTAGCTTAAATTAGTCATAAACTTCAATTTTCAAAAGGTTTTAAGTGTTAAAATTTAGTTTTAAGATTTTTAGAACTTAGTGTTTGAATATGTAAGATTTTCTTAACTTAAAACTGTTAATCTTGATTCTTAGTCTTAGATTTTTTTGAAGTTCATGTTTTTATGCTCCATTTGATGTTTTTGAGGTATTAGAGTAGGTGTCTTTAATTTTGCATGTGTAGTTTTTGTGATTGCATAAATCTATCAAAAGTGGTTAAGTATTTCAAAGTCTTAAAATCAGTTTTTTCATTTAACTTTTCCTGCTTATCCTGAATTTCAAAATGACTTCTGAAAGTTGTAATGTGTTCTTTGAGGGCCAATCTTGATTTGTTTTGAGGTCTTATAGTCATAAGGATCTGTTTGTTGGCTTATTTTTAAGCTTAAAAGTAGGGTTTTAAAAAGTTTGAAAAATTTCTAAGTGTTGTTGTCTGTGTGAATCAGCTTATTCTAATTACTCTTTCATGGCTTAAATGAATTTCAAAATTGTAGCTTATTGTATAAGCTTTTTGGTGATATAGGTCACTAAGCCATAAGGATCTGTTTTCTAGCTTAAAAATAAGCTAGAAAGTGCCCATTTTGTTCATAGTTTTGGCCAAATAGCTTATTTGCTTATCTATCTTAGAAATGCCAAACAGTTTAGATCATTAGTCACTTAGTTAAGTTAAGCATTTTGTCAGCTTTTTGAGCTTACTTGAGTGTTTTAAAAATAATTTCTTTACAAAAGTTGCTTAAAATTTGCTTATCTAAAAAGTTGTAAATTTTTTTTAGCAAATAAAAATACATTGGGAAAGTGGGAAGCCCAAGGTGAGCCAAGGCTCGAACCCTGGACCTCAACCACCTTCTACCAACGTATTTAACACACACACTCACTACCACCAACACCAGTAGGGCTATCTGGTGGTAGTTTGCACAATAAGCTGGTAAACTCCTTTTATTTTTCTTAGAATTTAATTAGTTCAAAGAACTTTTCATGAATTTTTCAGATTTTTCCAACTTTGTTTAGTATTTTTAATTAATTTTTTTATTAAAACAGTTTTTAATACATAAAAAATTAAATAAAAGTCAAAAAAATATAATTCTTTTTTTAAAAAAATGTTCTTTTATCATTTAGGACTTAGAAAATTTAATTTTGCTTTCGTAGGGTTAAATTTGTAGAATTTAGTTTTTTAAAGAACGGGATTTGAATCCCGTGAACGTTTTTCGTGTTTAGGCTTTAATTGCTTTCGTTTTTAGTTTGCCTTTACTTGTTTGTGTACTTTATTTGTATAAATAGAATTCAAAGCCCATTTGTGATTATTCAAGCATTGTTTCACAAATCGATTCTCGATTGTCAAATCCACGTCTCGTCGGGACACGACCCGTGAAGGTTTTTAGGATTTTGATTTGGTCAAAAGTAAAAAATCTTCTTAAAATCCTCACGGAATACTTACTTCTCTTTCTATTATTGATATTATCTTATTATATATTCATATTATATTAGATTTATATATATTAAGTGGTGAATCAATTTTTGGCGTCGCTGCCGGGGAGTTTGTGATACTATTATTGTGTACGTTTGAAGACTAGTGTTTGAAGAACCTTCTCCGTGAAGTTTTTTTTGCTTATTTTGTGAATATAGAAAATACAAAAAAATACAAAAATATTTTATTTTCTTGATTTTCTTTTTTTCATTATATAAAAACACAAAAATCATTATAAATACTTTTCCTAAAGTATTTGCAATACCAAAAAAAATTTAAAAA
>BQNB010063421.1:0-35692 GCA_026074375.1 Tanacetum coccineum | reverse complement strand
TTCGGATATTGATAAGTGAATGGTCCTTATCTTTGTTGAAGATTCTTAGAACGAAGAGCCTTGCAGAGATGTTCACCAGGTTGGCGATGAAAGAGAAGTTGAAGCTTTAAGCAGCCTCAACTTGCCTTCGAAATTACTGATGAATGGAGGTTAGTGTCTTACCAGAGAGAGGTTATTTCCAGTTTAATGATGTTAGTTCAGGATACCTTGTATCGAAAGTCTCCTAGCCCTGTGTTTGGTTGGTGCAGCGTGTTTTGTATGTTCGGCGGTACAGAAAGGTTAGAGCAGTAGCATTGTTAAAAGGAAGGTGTCACACCCCAAAAATCGGACGACAGCGGAATAGTAACATTGGGGTGCTACTTCATAGTCCATACGCACAAGTCACAGAAAACGACCTCAAAAGAGACGTTTAAATAAATTTCACATTCGTTATATTAAAATTAGAGTTTACAAAGGATCCCATTTATAATGCAATAAAAACATTTTTTTACGTTTGTCGAATGGTATACAAGTTATTAAGCCTTCAAAAACATATCCGCGCGACTCAAATGCTCCCAATGCTCCACTAGCAAATAATAACCTGAGAAAATACATGCAAAAACGTCAACAATAATGTTGGTGAATTCACAGGTTTAAGTAAAATCAGTGTTGAAATAATTTAAGAAATATTGCAGTAAGAAAAGAAGCGTTGCGGCATTTCAAAGTGTTATTTCCGAAATCCAAGAAGTGATTTAATAAATATAGTAATGTTCAATAGTGGACCACAAGATCGAAAAAATGGTGGACTAAGTACGTATTTCGAAGTCCAAAACAAGTAAGGTAGACAAGGGAAACACATTCACCAAGTCTAAATATATAACAGGTATTATTGCACTAAGCTCATGACCCCGAAGCCTTAACTAGATTTGTGCCCCAATCAGAATATAGGATGCTTGCCAACAACCTAACACCTCTCAATGTTAAATGCACCCGATCAAACTAGTGACCCAAGTAAGGTGGGGATTGTCAATCCCGATAGATCTATCCACAACACTCGCGCTTACTACAATAGCAATTAACGGTTCATGATAAGTAGGGACTTCACGGCAATAAGGTAACTTAGCAATAATATTCAGGCAGTAATCTGGATAGCATACACTTTGTAAACACTTGTGTCCGTAGTAAAACAATCATGTCTAAAATTCACGGTTTCAAATATAGGTATTCACGATCTCAAATCATGTAGTAAACAAATCAAACTTAGTAAAAATAATCATGTAACGCTTACGTATAGAAATCAATAAGTTTATGTAGTAAAACGAGCACGTATTCTCACCCCGAAAACAGTTTAAGAAAACCATTAAAAGAGAAAAGGTGGGGCTATGAACTCACCTTAGAAGTGAAGTGAAGAATAAGTCGAGTGAATGAATGAAAACGCGTCACGGAAATATCCGAAAGCAACCTAAGTAGATATCGGTCGTATAAGTACTAAGTACTAATAACATATATAATTCTATATAGCTACATCACCATCTAATTGTGTTTGTGAAATAATGTTTAAATCGCATTTGATAAATAATAATCATGTATTTGAACTCGTATAATCGCGTAACTAGTTTAATCGCCTTTGTAAAATAACATTTATAAAGTTTAAAACAAGTATAAATATTATTTAAGTGATTCCAAAATGTTTCGCAAAAATTTATAAAAAAACGAACCAACACTATTCATCTCAGGAAATAGTGCACAAGTTATAAAGTAGTGTGTAACTTTCTCGTTTATAAAGTTTAAAACAAGTAATAATATTATTTAAGTGATTCCAAAATGTTTCGCAAAAATTTATAAAAAAAACGAACCAACACTATTCATCTCAGGAAATAGTGCACAAGTTATAAAGTAGTGTGTAACTTTCTCGTTTTAAGCCTGTTTCTTACGTTTCTTATGTCCATGCTTTCGTATTAAGACGACGTATCAAAATATGACATTTTTGTATTTCATGTCCTCTGATGAACAGTGATTTTTACTGTTCATGGCAGTTATAAACTTATTTTTATAGATTTAGTTATCGTAAAACCCGTAAATGGCGTATCTTATTCGTTATAGCTCCGTTTTTAGCGATTCTTTCGAGCACGTTCTCGTAATTAAAAGTTCTATTTATTTAGGATGTTTTCCAAAAATAAATGTTCCTGATGAACAGTAACTTTTTATAAAATTATTTTTATAAAAGTATTAATTATCGTAAACTCGTAATTAACGTATCTCCTTCGTTATAAATCGGTTTTTCAAGTTCTTTATATGCTTACGATCCTTGTAATATGTAGTATTTTATAAAAGTATAAAATGGATACTTTATAAGTCGAATTCAAACAGCCCTTTTTGAATATTTTTGTAAAAATATGTTTTAAACTTGATTTTTGTAACTTTTAAATTAATCACTTTATTACAAGTCTTTTACCACATCATATACCATATATCTTACATATTAGTATGTCCATTAGTCCATAGTGTCCAAGATTTGTCCAAGATAACATGTCTTCTCCTCACATTTACTTAGCAACTTATTAAGTGACTTTTTAATTAACTTATTTATACATAAACTTTTTATACATAAACCAAGAGTGTACAAGAGTTATAATTCTATTATAACATCATATTAGCATTCATATAACATGTACAAAAGTGTACAAATCCATAATCACAAGTAAAAATACATTTTTCATGTTTAAAAGTATCCTAATGGTGATGAGTTATATAAACATTATATATATACAAAAATCATAAATGTAAAGACATAAAGGGTTTTAGTTGACCTTCTTATGATGTATGATGATGAGAAATATAATCTAAGCCCTTGTTTAGATTTTTAACCCAAGCTTGCAAGAGATGAAAACCCTAGTTAACCAAGATAACCCTAACTTCCTTTTTCTTGCTTTAACCCTTGAAAGTCTTAAACCAACCCTTCTAAACACCTAAGGACATCTTAGATATGTTGTAGGAATGTATGTAAATGTGTTAAATAAAATTTTGTATGGATTTGGTATGTGTTTGAGTTTGGCGTGAGCTAGGAGGGGGAAAAAGAGAGATAGAACTTGTTTTTGGTAAAGGAAATGAATGTGTATATGTTATCTCTTGTAGTATATGTGTTATAAGTAGTAAAGAGCTAGTCAAAGATCATGTTTGAAAGTCTTAGGACACATTGAGGGTTTTAAGGAGTCTTGGTCAATATAACTAGGTCTATACTAACTTTACATGTACATGAACTAGTAATTAAATGCTTATGTTTCTTGGTTCCTTAAGGTAGAGACTAGTTCATGAAATGAAGGAATGTGTTGCTAGATATCATCTTGATGAAAAAGGAAAAAAAATACAAGTATTACTTAAAGTGTAAAGAGTGTAAGATAAATGTAGTTTGTATATAATATTTGAGAAAAGAATGATCTAGCTTATTTTCTTTATGAGAAATTTGGCCCAAGTGATAAATGTGAGTAAAGTTTTATAAACTTTGAGCATCGGTAATAAAAATGTGTATTTGTTGAAGCGTAGATTAATTTTGGTGGTTCCGAGAATGCCTAAATGTATTAAATTGCGAAACGTAAACGTTTTACGCAACCAATAAAAATAAAATATAAAAAGTTGATTATTACTTTCATAAAAATAATATATTGCTTGTTTGACGAAAACTTTAATTCGTTTGGTGTCCGTTTACGTTAAATGTTGATTTTTAACTTACGCGATTTTAATTATGTGATAAGAATTAAAAGCGAACGCGTACGAAACTAAAATAAAATAAATGGTGAAATTATGACGTCGTAAATGACCTAAAAATACGGAATGTTACACTTTCTATCACCAGAAAGGGTCCCGTCTTTCAGGTACTCCATTATTAGGGTCATCCATGTTGGTCCCTCTTCTTCCACCACGGTCGCCACTTCCCCCTCTTGTATGGATTTTTCTTTAAGTATTTCAACCAAGACCTGTTTTGATAGGTGTGGGAAACTGGTTGACGCGATTTTGCTCAAGGCGTTCGCTTTCTTGTTTTTGCTTCTTGGAACTTGACTTATGGAAAAGTTAACGAAGCCGCTGATTAGGCTTTTGGTCTTCTCAAGGTACTTGACCATATTTTCTTCCTTGCCGACGTATGTCCCTAGGACTTGTATTGCTACCAGTTTAGAGTCTACGCTTACGTGCACATTACGCACACCCATCTGTGCTGCTATCCGAAGGCCAGCTATCAGTGCCTCATACTCTGCCTCGTTGTTAGAGGCGGTGAATTGAAATCTTAGCGCATAGGTGAACTCCGTTCCCTCCGGGCTTGTCAGTATTAAACCAACGGCGGATCCATCTGATGATCCGACCATGAATAGTGTCCATGGCTCTTGCGGGACTTCAACCATTGGTGTGTCTGACGAACTTTCATCTGGCTTTTCTACGAGGAAATCCTTTAGGATTTGTCCTTTCACTGACGTCCGCGGGCGGTACGTGATATTGTGTTCTCCCAGCATGACGCTCCATTTTTGTAATCGTCCTGCCACGTCGGGACGCGACATTATTTGTTTGATGGCTTGGTCGGTGATGACCACAATAAGATGTACTTGGAAATACCTCCACAACCTCTTAGCAGCAAAAACCAGTGATAGAACAAGCTTCTCCATTGGGGTGTAGTTTAGTTCGGGACCCTGTAATGCGCGGCTTATGAAGTAGATTGACGTCTGAACCGCGCCTCTTTCGGTCATCAACACCGCACTAATAGCTCCGTGGGAGGCGGACAGGTACATAATCAGTTCTTCCTTTGGTTAGGGTGCTACTAACAAGGGTAGCTCCGACAAATGTTGCTTTAATTGCTTGAAGGCCTGTTTCACTTCCGGTGTCCAATAGAAGTTACTCTTTTTAATGCACTTCTCCAAGGTTTTAAATAGCGGCAAAGACTTTTCTGTTTATTTGGAGAGGAACCTATTCAGACTAGCCAACTTCCCGTTGAGGCTCTGGACCTCTTTGATTGTCGTGGGGACGGGAGTTGTAGCACTGCTTCTGTCTTGCTAGGGCACGGTTTTATCCCTTTTAAGGTAATCATGTACCCCAAGAACATTCCTTCTACTGCCCCAAACGTACATTTTTTGGGGTTGAGCTTCATGTTGATTTCTCATAACGTACGAAATGTTTCGTCGATGTCTCTAAGCATTTCTGCCTCGGTGTGACTCTTAATAACCAAGTCATCAACGTATACTTCTATGTTTCGACCAACTTGGCTGTCAAAAGCTTTGTCTACCAGCCTCTGGTACGTGGCGCCAGCATTCTTGAGGCCAAAAGGCATTTTTGTATAACAATATACCCCTTGGCTGGTGTGGAAAGTTGTTTTCTCATCTGACTCTGCCATCTGTATCTGGTGATAGCCTTTGTACGCGTCCAAGAAACACTTAAAAGGATAGCCGTAGAGAGAGTCTACTTTCCAGTCAATTTCTGGAAGGGGGTAACAATCCTGCGGACATGCCTTATTTAAGTCCGTGAAATCCACGCACATCCGCCAGCTACCGTCGTGTTTTTTCACCATGACTGGATTGGACAGCTAGTCGTGGTAATAGACTTCTTGCATAATTCCTGCCTCTACTAGTTTATGTACCTCCGCCTGGATAACTTTCACATGTTTCGGGGCCTGGCCCTTTTTTTTTTGTTGAACAGGCGAATATCCTTCCCGGATATTGAGCCAATGTTCGGCTACTAATCGTGGTACTCCTGTTATATCTGACGGCTGCCATGCTAATATATCCAAGTTTTCCTTTAGGAGTGAGCACAATTATGTGCGTCCTTTTGCGGATAGGGTCCCTTTGATTGCCACTTCTTGATCAGGGAAATTCGGATGTAGAGTTACTTTAAAATTTTCATGACGGACTCTGGCCTCTTTTGGTATCTCCTTGGATGACGTGGTCACTGTGACACACTCAACGGGTATCAAGATAGTGCTACGGATAGTCACTATTCCTCCATCAGCTAGGAATTTAAGCATTCCGTGGGCGATGGATGGTACCGCTTGGATTTCTCTTATTCTAGGTCTTCCAATGATACCATTGTACGGTAATAATGACCTCACGATCATGAAATTCATCCATGCTTTTGTAGAATGATCTGCATCTCCCGTCGTTACCAAGAGACTAAGTTGTCCCAACGGCCATATAGTTTCGCTACTAAAACCGGTTAACGATGTCGTTGTTGGGACCATTTGGCTCTTGATTTTCGGTCAGATCCGGTTGAAGCAGTGCTCGTAGAGTACTTCCGTTGAGGAACCCCCGTCCACATACATACGATGAATCATGTGCCTGCTAATTTCTGCTTCTATAACGAGCGGTCCTTCTGTCCCACTACTAGTTGTCAGTGAAGGAAACGTAATTTCGCTGACACGTTCAAAGCTTTGAGTTACCTTCTGCCTTGTCACTCTGTGCCATGGTTGTATCATGTAGATTGCCATAGACTTATCCTTGGTCGGTACTTTCTTCTTCCCCACCTTTGGTTGATCTCTTCCCTGCTTAATTTCTTTAATCAAGTGCGCGAGCTTGCCTACTCGTACCAATTCTTTGAACTGCTTTTTTAGCTGCATAAACTCGTCCGTACTGTGTCCTTTATCATTGTGGAAGTCGCAAAACTTGTTGCTACTTCTCTTCTCCACCGGGGTTACCATGGGTGAAGGTAGTTTGAACTTTCCTGCTTCGATCGCGAGGATTTCTTTGGGTGTTCTTGTAAGGGGGGTAAACCTGCTAGAACCCTGTCCTTCCCTTGGCTGACCTCGGAAGTCAGACCTCCGCTTTGAAGCGTGCCGCTTTGACTGCTCATGTGCTCTCCATGACGTATGACCTTTCTTTTTGCCAGCGGTAGCGACTTCTCCACATATGAAGGCAGTGGTGGCAATCATCATTTCTTCCATGGTCTTTGGAACATGTTCGTTAAGGCGCTTTGTCAATTCAGGGTTGTTAACCCCATGCATGAATTCGGAGATCCGCATGCACTCAGGAGCTCCCTTCATGTGTCCTGTTTCCACCTTGAATCGTTCCATGAATTCCTCGATGGTCTCTCCGTCCCTTTGCTTAATATTATGGATTTTGACGGGATCTTTAACGTACTTCTTTTGTTGCATGAAGTATGCTAAGAAGGCTGCTTTGAGATCCTTGTATCCATCTATGCTCTCCGGAGGGAGTTCGTCGAACCATACCCTTGCGGCACCTATTAGGGTAGAATTGAACATGTGACACCATGTAGGCATTGGCCAGCATTCCACCTGTGATGCCGCTTAGAATTTTTTTACGTGATCCTCTAGATCCCCTGTTCCGTCACAGGTCTTCATGTTGTTAGGCATTCGTGTTTTTCGTGAACTTTTGAAATTGCGGATTCAGGGTGTTAACGGATCTACCTCTTCACATATCCAAGGTATCGCCAAGTCATCCTCATCCGTAGATCTGTGCCTTTTTGACTTACACTTCCAGTGTCCTCCATCACTAGTGCTGCTCTCCGATACGCGAGATAACGGAGATTCACTTTTTCTTCCGCTTTTCACATAACGGGAGCGGTTTCTGTCGCGGGAGCGGTATCCATGTTCGGTTCCCGTCCAGTAGGAGGAGCGGGTATGATCGTATGATTCTTCGACGTCGCGAGAGCAGTTCCTGCTCCGAGGACGATCTCTGTTTGAAGAACCCCGCCCGTGAGGGCGGCTTCTACCGCGAGAATGATCTCTAGAATTTGCTTTGTCCTGTCCTGATTTAGTTGTGCTTGGCGAATAAGTATCACTGAGTCGGTCGAACGCGCTCTGCCTTCGATGACCTAGTCGGTCAAGCATATGTCGCTCATTGTATCTTAAGCGGTCCCGCACTTTTAGTCTCTCTGATGGATTACGGTACCTTGCGGACAAGGTCCTGACACTTGAGTTTTGAGAGCCTTATCTTATTCTTCTTTTCTTGGGACTTTCTTCGAATTCCAGCCTAGCATGGACTTCTTTTCGCTTGTCACGACGAATCTTGTCCATAATGACTGGCAGGATATCCTCCTAATGCTCTTCACAGAAGTCCTGGATATTCACCCTGGGTGTGGCATCCGCCTCTCTCGGCGTCTTTTCTTTGGTTGTAGGTCTCGTGACAATAGTCATAATGAGAGTTGTATTAGCCATTGCGCTCATTTTTCTGAGAGTGATTCCTAGTGTTGGGTCCCACGGATGGCGCCAACTTGTTGATACAAAAGTTAGGTCGGGTCTTACTTGGTCCGAATAGGCAGTTATTCGGGTATATAGAGACTTATGTATCAAGTGAACTTGTTTAGAGAACCATGCACAAGAAAACAAACACCGTTAACCTTATCGTGGGAGCGGATCCCACGATTAGACTCTGGCGTGAGAGTAAGTATAAGATTTTGAGAGAGTAATCGAGTTTGTTTAGGGTTTGTAAGATACCTGTATCAATGATAATTGCGTTCCTTTTATAGGCTGACTAACCCTTAGGGTTTCCATGACTTTCGGCCCAAGATACAGCCGATATTATCGGGATTCAGAATCATCTTAACTGATTCAAATATGTCAAGCCTATCTCTTATTTAATTAGGTTATCTTTAAAGATAACTTGTGAAGATACCGGAGGCCCATGAGTAGCTACGAAGCCCATAATAGTATACGTGGGCCGAGCCGGTCCATACTATACGTCATCAACATTTATCTTTATTTAATTTGTGTTGTTATTCAACAAAGTAAATACTAGTTCTATCTCAACCAAAATAGTTACAATGTTTGTTGTGGGACATACTCGTACGCAGAGATGTTAGAAAACCTTACCTGACCCACCTGATTAAGCCTATTCTCATCAGGTGACTCGAGTCAAAACAATATTCGGTCAACCCTAGTAACCCGAATACTAAGTAGGGTGGGGTATCGGGTTGAAAATGTTTGGATAACTAAGGTTCGGGTAAACCCGATAAATCCGAATACAGACTTTTTTTTAATATTAATCACATATTTAAAAGAGTAAAAGCATGAAATTTTATTACATTTTACTTGTATTCGGTTTGACTCAAATCAAACTAACTCGAATTCAAATAAAGTCGAATTCGAATAATGTTATTTTTGACCCTGACCGGACTTTGACCTGACCAAAATTGACTCGAACCTCACCATAAAGTAATACGTAAAACACATGCGTATTACCTTATGATTGCTAGTTACAGTACTATTTAGTAACCTTTGGTCTTTTTGTTGAAGCTGGTTAATATTATGTGCCTCTAGCACATCATCTATTGGTCTTTTTTACCGCACCACTTGTGTTTATCTTCTTATCTAGATTTCATCTTCACCATTCTCCAACTCGTGCGAGTCACGAGTCAACTTGATAAAAGCAATTCTCTTTTTTAACCTCCAAACCTTGGGGTGCATCAATGCATCAACAGTTGGATGGCAATGGAGCGTGTTTGGGGTCGAGCAGCTATCTCGATTACCAAATTTCTCCCCAAACCCGTCTCAATCTCCGTCGGGTATTAAATCAGGGCGTCCCGTTGGGACGCGATGATCCCCCAAACCTGCCCCGTATTTATCAGAGATTTTATTGGGGAGTCCTCTTTGAAGGTAATTCTCGACTAAAGTCGGTTTAGATGTAATGTGTCGTTTAGTTGGGTTGATTGGCTAAAAAATCCTCATCTTGTAACTTTGTAATTTTTCTAGCTTCTTGCTAGTTTTTTAATAAAGTGTTGATAAAAAAAAATTCTCGACTAAAGTCACACCATTTCACATTTATTATTATTCGTAGTCTGTTAGAAATAACTTTGAGGAATTAATAATCTATTAATAATCAATTACAAACAATCAAACATGCCTTATTAAGTTTTCAACGATAGCGTTATACACAATGATAAATTACACCGCGAAAAATTACAACTTAAAAATATGACATTAAACAAGTATTCTATAATCATAATTTTGCAATCTTGCTAAGATAAAAAAAAACTAACAATGTAAAAGAACTATTATTATACTAACGAAATACTATATAAGTATAGATATATTTGTATATGTGTATATTATTCGGCCGGGGCGGGTCGGGGATGTTACTCCCCGCTCCACGACCCAAACTCGATTAAAATTCCCGTTAAAGCCCCAAACCCGCCTCGTAACACAATAAGCATGCCCCGCCCTGCTCCAATTAATTCGGGTTTCGAATTCTCCGTCACGTTCATTTTTTTTAAATCCCAATCCACAATTACATAAATTTAGGGGTGAGCAGAAAAATCGAAAAAACCAAGTAAATCGAAAACCGAAAACAACCAAACTAATAACTGAACCGAATTCGCCAAAACCAAACTACAAATTTATATAAGTATATTTTTTTTTATATATTTCTATATATGAAAATACTATTAAAATTTTATCTTAATATATAAAAACACTTATTATATTTGAAATAAAAATTTTTTTGCTAAATATATATGTAATTATTATTATTATTTTAAATAAATGGTTTAATTCGGGTCAACCCGAAAACCGAACCGAATTCAAATTTGGTTTTCGGTTCGGTTTGGTTGACTTCTAATTCGGTTCAGTTTAATTTTTTGGTTGACTCAGATTTTTTTTAACCGAACTAATCATACTGAACTAACCGAACAATCCGATAACTGAACCGATTAACACCCCTACATCAATTATTACTTTTTTGATGGGATTGGCCCAAATAGTATGTTACTCATTATTAGCCCAAACCACTACTAACTAACCGACCCAACTTTAACTACACATGATTGATTTAGTATTATATTGTTAAAAAAAATCGTTAGTTCATCTTGTTAAAATTTCAGGTATTCGATTCATTCATTATTATCAGCCTACAAACTTTATTATTAACTAGTGTTAAAGTATTACTTTGTGTGCTATTTATATCTGATACTCGTTTTAGTATATATATTTTGCTATGCACTCCAACTGTTTGATGAAATTCCCCAACTAGTATTAGTTACAATTAAAGGGTGTTTGGGATTTCTATAGAGATAGTTATGAGTTAGAGGGTGTTGGATGCTTGCTTATTTAGTGGGTGTTTGTTTCGGCTTATATAGCTTATCTTGTTTTTTTTTTTTTTTTTTGAAAAGCCATCATATATAACCACCAACAATAAAAAGATACAAAAATAAGGCAACCTTGCATACAACAAGCTGCTTAATAAGTTACTTCTTGGATGTGATTATGCCTTTTTGATTATGATGCTTTGATAGAATAGATATTCAAGTTAGGGGGTGCTTGGCTAAGCTTATTGAAGTGCTTATATGTTTATTCTGTTATTCAAGAGTTAATAATGGCATTTAGTGGCTCCCACCTAACCGTTCCCACAACAACATGGGAGAGGTAAATTGCGTAACACCATGATTAAATTGACACAGGAACATGATTTGAACCCATGACTTCAGCCGCATGGCCCCTAACCATTTGGGCTTCCATCGGTGGGACATTATTACGTGACTTTGATTATATCAAAGCACAACTAGTAGTAATAAGTAATCCCAAACACCTCTTCAAGGAGTTACATCTATAATGGCAGTTTTAATGATAAGAATCAGCTTAGTTGCAGGTACTCCCAAACTAATTGATTGACCTCTAGATGATTTCGTAATTATAATTTGTTGACATCTGTGACCTGCAAAACACGACATTCTTTTTTTTTGGTAAAAGGGCTCATACCCCGGTAAAATATATTACTCAAAAAAAACCATTAAAGTGCACTGGAATGTGGCTGAAATACCACATTAACCTCAAGTTAAAAGCTTGAACTACTAGCCGCAAGAGACATGCCTCTTGGCTATCTAACTGCTAAACATCAATAATAAAGCACTCTAAGTACTATTTGCCTCTGGTAAATTCCACAACCGCATATACTCCATGCTTTCATTAGTCTTCTTGAAAGAACATGACAAAAGCTTGAGACGAACAGCCGATTTTATCACATCAACAACCTGCATAACCGACCTTTTTTCTTTTGTAAACAGTCTTGTGTTGCGTTCCTGCCAAAGGTAATACGCAGTTGCTGAAAAAACAAGTTTAGCAACAGTAATCCTGCACGATTTACTGTTAGCAAATGGAATAAGGTAATCGACAATTTCCTTGTATCTACCCGCCACATTTGAAAGCCCCGCAAGACCTTTCATGATGTCCCAAACCTGCTTAGAGAACATACACTCAAAGAAAATATGCTCATGTGAGTCCGGCTGGTTTTCACACAACGAACATGACATAGTAAGGTCACCATTAACTTCCCACTGAGATAATTTGTCTTGCGTCTTGAGCTTACCATGAACCACCAGCCACATGTGGAACGAGAATCTAGGAACACCATTAGCAAACCAGACCACATGATACCAAGGAACAGTATCATGTTTCTGCCGTATAGAATCCCAAACAGTTCGAACCGAAAACGGCTTCACATTCCCCTCCGCATCTCTCCATTCCAAGATACCAGGCGACTCCGTAAAAAACAGGCGTAATAAGCGCCTCCAATAACGGGTATTTAGTATACCACTCATTCAGATTATGGTTTTCCGATATGCAATGCCAAACATCCCTTTATTGCTGTAGTATTTGCTTTCAGCTATCTGTCTGGTGAGATTATAATATAGCCTGCTAATCTAATATAGAGTTTTGAAGGGCAAGAGACTCGATGCTAAAGGAGACGGATTTTACATTCTTACTAATCTTCTGGTGTAAGTGGGAAATTGTATGATGTAGTTAACCTAGAATGCACCACATTGCTTTGATACTTTGCCCATTGTAGCTTAAGTGATGTTTAGTGAATAGACTTCCATCATATTATCCTGCTAAGCATGATGAAGAATTTATGGTTTTTAGTTCATAAATTAAGGAACTATAAGCCTATAAGGCTATAACTATTCTGAGTTACAAACTGTTATGCTTTTCAAGTATAGAGGTCTTAATATTGGATGGCTCTTTATTTATTTAATATAATTATTACTTGCAATATCACAATCATGAACTTGTGAACCTTTGACCATATGACAAATTATGAAGGGTAATTGCTTATTTCACAAAACCAAACCAAAATGATTATCTTAACTGTCTGTCTTCTTATCCCTTGCTTCAAGTTCATACTTGATGCATATGAAACACAATAATTTTTTATTGAAGAATGTCTAATGTTTCGCATAAATCAGTAGCTATATACTACGATCACCGATCACGATGTTATATAACGTGTTTGAACCATAGAACTACGGGCTATCGTTTTAGGAATTCAGAATACATGTATTATTACTTATATGATGTCAAATCTATAGTTTAACAAGCCGATGATAAATAGAAATGCAAAACTGAGAGAAGTGGTTATGAGCCCTATGTTAAGAATCTGAGAGAAAGTTGGTGTGTTTTGGCATTGAAGTGACGGTTCATTTTTATAGCTTATCTTGTTTTGGGCTTATGTTTCCTAAGCTCACTTTTTGTGGCTTATTTTATATAAGTTTTTTATGTCGTAATAAACTTATATAAGCCGAAAAATTTCAAAATAAGCAACAAAAAATGAGCTAATGAAACATAAGCACAAAACCAAATAAGCAGTAAGCCGGCTATATAAGCGTAACTGCCTAAACAAACCACTCCCTAAGCAGCAACTTAAGTTATAAGTTTCAGGAAATCGTCAGCTTATAAGAAGATTAATTAATTAGAAAATGTTGATCGATTTGCTTTAGTCGAGGGTAAACGAGAAATTTTGAATTTATCTTAAATAAGCACTGTTTAGGGGGTGTTTGTTTCGGCTTATATGTAGGCTTATGAGCTTATTTGATTTAGGCTTATATAACATAAGCCCCAATTTTCTAGCTTATATTGAGACTTATGGGCTTATATAAGTTTATCATATCATAATAAACTTATATAAGCCCACAAGTCTCAAAATAAGCCGGAAATTTGGGGCTTTTGTTATATAAGCCGAAATCAGATAAGCTGATAAGCCCACATATAAGCCGAAACAAACACCCCCTTACTACTAGAAAACTGCTTGTTTTACCCTAAATAAGCATTACCCTTTTCAGTTATAAATATGATTTATGCACATTTTCGTTATCCAATCACTGAAAACTGCTTATTTACTATTGGAAAACGCACTGAGGCTATAAGCTGTTTAAATAAGCTATCAGAACACCCACTAAATTCAGAAACAAAAGATGAATGCCGGAGCTGGACACAGTTAGAAGTTAGCATACAAAACCGTAATTGCTCAATCACCCTATAAACGTCTTCACTTTGATCTGATTAAATTAGTATATGCGTAAATAAACTCCGTTGAAAATCAGGTATCGTAACAATCTGCTGCTAGTACCAACCCACATTCATGATTCATCCTGTCCTTATAATGGTGTGAAAATTCTACTAATTTTTATGTCTTCAGCTTGTAGTTGGGGTGGTTAAAGTTTCTTTGATTTTGCTTACGATATTGTTTTGAAAAAAGAGAAGAGACTTTGATTACAAGTACCTAATGCTTTAATTCTCGATAATTTACTGAATGATTGGGGTTATAGGTTTATGGGCGTGGTTGAGACCGTTAGACTGGTGTTCAGTGTTCACTAATAATAGAATTCTTTGCTAATATGCAAATTGCATGACGGGTTTCTGCAATCTTATTCATGGGTGGGTATAGCGATGATAACTTAAATGTTTGTGCCATTACTAGTGATTTGTGATTATTAACTAGTTTTTGTAGTATGGCTGTGATTACTTATAGTTGGCTGCAGCTTTTGGCAAATTTATTTTTAATGCTAAAAGCCTATAAGGAGTGATCATGTTGGCTGTTTCTGATCTTATAAGGAGTTAAACATTAGGATATAAATAATGCACGCCGACCTGACCCTTTTTTAAACTAGCACATCTGACCCAAACCAGTTCACTTTTCGACCTGTACTAGTACATTTCGCTCTGTCTTTCGGAATCAGTACACTTGTGCTATTTGGACATCGTTCTGTTTGTTGATATTGATGGTGTAGAGTAAGACATTAAGCATTTGTTACAGTTCCGTCTTTTAATCTTTCTAGACTTGCAACTACTAGTAATTTGTGAAAATTATAAGCATTCTAAATTATGCAAAAAAGATCCCATCGTGTCACTTTGAATATACTGATGGCTAATATGCATCATCAGGCTTCCCGTTAGCTGGTCTCTGATAACTTCGAATTTGATTGACAGATTTGATGAAACAATTCTACAACCAAAATCTTTAGGTCCTCAAGGAACCGATATCATTTGATTGAAGCAATGAAGGAAGACGAAGTAAACAGATGTCAGATACAAGAATGGTACCCGAGATTCAAATCCTCAACCATAAAAACCATAATTCACGAGCTTCCCGAATCCTTCATCGAGTATCTTCTCGATGATTCTGGCCCGTTCTTTCTTCCACTCTCTAACGACGATGCATTACCCAACAGAATCCACAATCCCTTAGATGAAGAAGATTACACAATCTCAGAACAACAATCCGATAGCGAATCAGAACCATCTTCACCACAACAACCACCACCTTCTTTTCCAGAACTCGAATCACAAATCAACCAATCAATCGAAACCCTAGGTGGGTCCATCTTCCCGAAGCTCAACTGGAGCTCTCCTAAAGACTCTGCTTGGATAAGCCCAAACGGAAGTCTCAAATGCACTTCTTTTAGCGAAATCACACTCTTACTTAAATCATCCGATTCATTAGTTCATGATCTTTGTCACGCTTATGATTCCTGCGCCGACAGTAATTTAGCCCGACCCGATAAGTTCGTTATTGCCCTTCGGAAATGGTGCCCAAATCTTCACCCCGAGATGGAATTCAGGTGCTTTGTACGGAACCGTAATCTAGTCGGAATATCCCAACGGGAAGTTACCGGATTTTACCCGGTTTTGATTGAGGAGAAAGATAAACTGGAAACGGAAATTAGAAAGTTTTATACGGATAAAGTGAGTATGGAATTTGATTCAGAAAGTTACACGTTTGATGTTTATGTTCAAAAGGATGGGAAAGTCAAGGTTTTTGACTTTAATCCGTGGTGCGAGGTTACTTTACCATTGATGTTTACATGGGAGGAACTGGAGTCTGAGGAGCTGATGCAGGACCCCGAGTTTAGAATTGTGGATAGTCAATTAGGAGTGAGGCCGGGTTTGAAAACTGCGGTTCCTTATGATTATTTGGATACAAGTGAAGGAAGTGGTTGGGACCAGTTCATGAGAAATGCTGATGAGGAGTTACGGAAGCAGACACGGTCAGCTGGTGCTTAGCAATCGTGTTGGTCTCGAGTTTATTTCATCGTTCTCCAAGTTAAGGTTCATTTTAATGTTTTACTTGTTGGTTATGGTTATAGCTATGTTGGAGAACTGTAAGTTAGTGTATCACTTTGAGACTTATTCAAACAAACATAGACTTATTCGGTATTGTCATTAGGCGTGTTTGTTTTTGTCATTAAGTCCATGCTTTTGTCATTGCAGCCTACAAAAGGTCTGTTCCTACTTTATACAACACACCAAACTGCAATTAACATCTCATTTACGATTTTAATATGTCTACTTTGACCACATTTATATAGTTTAATAAATAAGATCCTGGTTTCTTTCGTCGTTGGCTGAGACAGCCAGATGTAGAATTATTCAGCCATTCAGACCGGGCTTTTATTGTGAATGGTTTACATTTTGACCAGCTTTTAAGAGAGAAGAATTCGCTTCATTTTATCTACGAAAAATTTCATCTACCAGCTGATGGTTTACAACATGCTCTTGTATACTTTAGTGAACTTCCGCGTTTTCTCCCTCGCTGGATGCTTGTTCATTTGTGGTTTTTGTAGTAGGTCAAGTCTCATATTGGTGCTGGAATTATATAATGTAATCATGTTTCACATGGTACCTTAAAACATAGTAATGTTTGGTTCCAAGCATTAGTGTTGTGATTGTTGTGTTGATTTTAGGTTAGGGATGTTAGTTTCCTGTTTTATACGAGTATGTTATTAGCATGGTCATAATATGTTATTAGCATGGTCATAAAGCCAGTTTCATGTATTAGAGTACTAATAATGAAAGTTCAATTTGGCAAAAAAATAAAAAAAAATTAAATAAAAAACTAAAGGTTGCAAGTACTTGTCAGTTGTCACCAAACACAATATTTTGTTGCGTTTGTTTTTTCAGATGTTTTATGTCTAATTTGCAAATCTATATATGCGAGAGAAGGGATGATATGCAAAACTATGACTGCTAGAGAAGATATATGTGAATCTAAGATATAATAAGTGATAGTGAGACAAAAAAAATTATAAAAATAAAGAGCAAAAAACAATCATTTAACGTTTTTTAAAATAAACAAACATAATTCTTTCATTCTATTCTCGCTTGCACACATAATAGAAAAAAAAATTTCACTTTTTCATTTCATTTTTCTGCTTGCAAACATAAGAGAAAAAGCACACATATTTTTACATCGGCTAAGCATGCATTTGTTTTTTCCGATATATTATGTCTGACCTGCAACTGCAAGACCATAAGATAAAAGAATTGATAAACAGACAAAAAACTAATATACAAAATTGAAGAGGAAAAAAATAATCATTTTTGCCTCTTATATCTAAAAGTAATTAAACGCACTTCTTTTATTTCTTCTTCCCGTTTACTAACATAAAAGAAAAAGAAGAAAAAAACATACTTCTTTCTTTTCATCTTTTCGCCTGCAAACATAATGAAAAAAAACACATTTCTTTAATTTCCTCTTCCACTTACAAACAAAAGTGAAAAAAAAAGTATTTCTCTAAGAAAAACACTGCCTTAGTGTGCAATTATCTTTGAAGTATGAGTTTATACATATTTTTTTTTAGAACGGCAAATTATATTAAGAAACTAGCAAGGCGCTAGAAAAATTACAAAGATAAGGATCTAAGACATTTCATCCAAGAGATCCAATCAAAATTGTTTATACATATTACTCGTCAATATATATATATATATATATATAATAATTTAATTATAATATATAAATATTGATATAATAATTTATATATATATATATATATATGTATATATGTATATGTATATATCTAAAACCTATATATAGGAAGGATGGAGAGAGAATGGTCTTCCACTCAAAATTCAGCAAAATGCCACACAATTCATTTTGACTGCCACATAGGATTTTTTTTTAAATTAATTAAATCGTCTCCCTTTTTTTCTCTCATCACATCCCCAGATCCATAACCCCAACAAATATTCACATATCACTATCAAATTCAGAAAAATATTTCCCAAATCCCTTATTTCTCTCATCAAATCATTACTTATTATCGATCAAAATAAAAAACCCTAACCTAAAATCCCTAATTGATGATGAATATTTTAAAAAAAATTGCTTCTGATCCCATACCAACACATATCCGTAACAAACATATATAAGGATTTGTTTTTGTGATATAATTTTTGTTTCGTTTTGAGGAATAAAAGGGAGAGTGATCTGTGGAATAGGTAGGTCGATTATTTTCGGCAAATGATTTGAGCGACCTAATTGATGCCTGATTCGTGGTACTATCAATTACAGGTTATTAATCTTATTTTGAATTATTTTCGTCTCAATTACATGTTTTTATTCTAACCTTAACCTTGATGATGATAGTGTTCATGTTTTTTTAATGACAATAAAGATGTTTGGGATTGCATATTTGTTATTGCTTATAAAAGGGTTGTTTGGGATTGCTAATCGAAAATGAATATAGAGGGTTGTTCAATGCGAAATCAGAAGCATCCAATATTACAAGTTGATCTAATAAGCAATCCCAAACAACCCCTTTTAATCCTTTTAATGATTTAATTAAAGGCGGCTGATTGGGGTTGTTTATACATGAGCATTTTGTAATCATTAAGTTAAATGATAGTTGGGTATGTTTTTTTGACAAAACTTCCTAACTTCGCTAAAGAGATATAACTATCATTAATATCTTATGCATGTTAAATCATCTAAAGGTATCGGCTTTGTTGGTTCAGATACATTCAAGATTGGACCTTCAAGATGCAAATGCGTAAAACGAAATCTTTATTTAAGTAATGGATATATTTCTTTTAGTTTTGTTAACTCAATTAGGACCTAAGAATGCTAAAATGATGACATTTTTCTTTTGTGTGGTTGTCCACTGATTGTTTATGATGTTTAATCTTGGCAGGGGTTTAAGTTAACCAAACAAAGTTTATGGAGGTCCAAACCCATATGGAAAGCTATTGCAGCCAATCAGATGCCTTCAGCCGCCCGTTTTACATATGAACCATTAGATTGGGTAATTGCAGCTTGCGCAACTTTATGGTATGCATCTGCAGCAGTAAGTAACTCACACTTCTAATTTGAGTTTTGAACCTGATTATTTAATTTGCAATTATCTGTTATTGGTGTTTCATACCATCTGCAATAAAGTTGATCATGCTAGAGCTTAAAACAGTTTAAACCTGATATTAATAATGGGTTGACATAATGAGTTGTAATAATGGGTCAATCCATTCCAGAGCTGCAATAAAGTTGATCATTTAACTGTGACTTTGTTTAGCTCATCATTTAGCTGAAACAAATAAATTTAACATAATATAGGCAAAGAGACGGATATGAATCATCCCTAACACGTAAAACTTGATAGTAATAATGGTTTGAAATATGAAAAGTGTAGCGTCTCCTCTTCCACTGCCTTCTCTTTAAGGTGTTCATGGTCTTCCCACGCTTTGTTTTCTGCATATGCATCTCTAAATTCCCTATCTTTGAATGCACTTTGGGAAACTTTTTAATTAGTATAATCCATGTGACCCGTTTCCTTTTTAGCAATTCATTTGATATTAACAATTTGAGATACTTTAAAGATAGACACTTTCAATTTGTCCCATTCACTATCACCTTTTAGAGGGGCATGAAATAAATGGTGCTTCTAATTTGGATATGTATATACTCTGTTTTGACAGGGGTCGTTTGTACAACAAAATTATTGGATACCTAGCCGATTGGAACGCTCAAAGGACTGTCACGACTGTTAGTTTCCCTTCTTATAAACTCCCTCTTCACGTATACAATTGGTCTTTATATTATTAATAGTTTGAATGACTTTGCAGGTTCTTGCAGAATAATGAATTTATAGGAGGATCTCTAATCGTTCCAGCTAGCTTTCAACTAAAAGATTAGTAAGTTGTTTGTAATATCTATCTAATCAGTATGACAAAATGTAAGCTCAAAAAATCACTAATCATTGATCACTTCAGCTCGTGGATTATTGTGCAACTCCAGTTGTAACATTTGCGGCAGCTGATCCAGCTTACAAGTTGCTGTTGAACTATGATCAAGTGTTTATTCTTGGTTTTGTGCCATCAACACTTGCATTATTGCTTAATGAAGGAGAGATTGTGAAGAACTTTTTTCTTCACTCTTCAATTGCAGGTAATATCCATCCCACCTTTTGGTAATTCTTTTTTTTCTTCAGATTTTAAACATTCTTGGCTAAAATGGGAAGTCAAATTACACAAATGAGCTTAAGTTTTCTTTAATGTTATACACTAATGGGATTGTGATACAACCTTAACAGGTGTGAGTGATCTAAACCTGTATACACAAATGAGCTTAATTCTTCCTAATACATAATCTTTGAACTATCCGTGTTGCCTTTGACTTTTGTTATTGACTTTCGATGGTGCGTTGTTAAAACCATGATAGAATACACATGTGTGACTTGAGCTTGATGGTTTGAAATAATGTGAAAGTTTTTCCCTAATTCTAAGTTGTTCCTTTATTATTATTCAATTTTCTTGAATTAAAGTGCCAAGGCAGATGACACAATGTCTAACAAAGTGGCCAAGTTTGAGTTAGACGAAAAGAAACGTTTGGAGGCAACAATACAAATGCAAAATTATTACAGAGAAGAAGGCAATGTTGGAGGACGCAAAGTTGTAGCATGAAATCTAATATCATGTATTGACCAACAAGGTGTATTCATCATTATTGATCATTTTTTGTGCATGTTTATGTTGTAGCATGAAAAGAATCGGGCATCATGTTTTATACTTTATCATCATTATACTATTTTTTATTAAATGTATCTATTGTTTTGCATTATTTACATCTTATATGAACTCTTGGAGCTAACCCGTCCATCTTTATACATTATAAGTTTTTTTCTTTTTGTCCACAATAAAGTATATGTACTTTTTTACGGTTTATCAAATGGCCAGACGAGTCAAAAGTGCCCCAACATGTAATATGCATAAAACCTAATATACAATTTGATCATTAAAAATTCTACGATTATTTGAATATTATAACTTTTGTCATCAGGTTTGACCAAACTATGTAGTCATTATAAAACTTTACATTATGAGTAAGAAAGTGTGCACATTGGCCAAAATTTTATAGTTCTATCAAGACTTTCTTTGAAGACGGGAACAAATCCTTTGTTGGCGCTTTTTGTGTGATTTGGCAAATTTGAAGCGTTAATGAAATGTCAGATTCTTTACGGCTCCAAAAGTTATAGAACTTGCAGCTGAGCACCTTAAATACTTATGAGAGAGGTTTTGCATAAGTGCTGAAATGCGAATTTTGTTATGTTATTTGTCATATAAAGAGTTATTTGATGATTTGAAATATAATCCGTCACATGAAATTGAAGGTGAATGTAGTAGCTAAATAATATAAAGTATGTGGCACCGTTGCAGGTAGTCATATGATATATGTAAGAAGGTAATATTTTCCCTCATTGTTTCATATTTACATGTATGACCAATTATTTGAATGCATTTGCTTAAATTCATGCATCAAAGTTATAAGAAGGTTTCAACTTTATTATTATGTAAAAGACCATCTACATGATTGGTTGTGATGTATATATATATACATTATTCGGGTGGGTCATGAAGCTATTGCGATAGTTTTCCGATGCGTTTCGTAATTCAAAAGCATAAAAAGATTGAAGGTTTTATGTTGCGACAAAGACGATAACAACACTAATTGCAATGTTAAAGTTGTTCATATATTAATATTCATATTAACGTTATTGTATCAAGCATTTTACTACTTTTATCTAAGGATTGTTTATGCTTTATGCTATATTAGACATTATTTTTTACAAAGTCCCAATGTTTTTATTATTTTTCGATGTTAGTTTTATAAAATGTACATAAACTTTAACATACCTCTAAGTATTTTTTATAGTTTATGCTAAATTGGGTAATAAAAATTTCAATTATCTTTTCTATAAGTTGAATTTATATACATTTTAAATCCATTTAATATTCCTAAACAATGTTTCTTTCCGTGGAACGGGGTGCTTTAAGAATTTGTTTAGGGATAATGAAATGAATTTAAAATGTATATACATTCATATATATATATATATATATATATATATATAGGGTTAGGATCAAATGAGAAGTTTTCTTATAATAAGAAGGATAAGAAGTAACTATAACCGCATATCCAAGATGCATCGACTTAAATTAGATGCATCTCTATAATCTTAGATGCATTATAATGCATCATAATATGTTTTTAGCTTTTAATTAGATGTATATATTAATATTAGATGCATTTCATGATTTCTCTTGTTTTTTTGTTTCTCTACATGTGCCGAAATCATAAAAATCAGTTTGCACCATCTACACATCAAATTAACTTTCAAAACTCAAAATGTTGCATCTAGATGAATAGAAATGTATCTAATGCAAGTCGTTGCATCTTAAATGTGTGGTTTTAGTCACTTCTCACCACTTTTTATTTTAATTAACTTCTCACTGGATCCTAACTCTCTCTCTCTCTCTCTCTCTCTCTCTCTATATATATATATATATATATATATATATATAGAGAGAGAGAGAGAGAGAGAGAGAGAGAGAGAGAGAGAGAGAGAGGGAGAGAGAGAGAGAGAGAGAGAGAGAGAGAGAGAGAGAGAGAGAGAGAGAGAGAGAGAGAGAAAGAGAGAGAGAGAGAGAGAGAGAGAGAGAGAGAGAGAGAGTTGATCTTGAGTTGTTTGTAATATTAACAAAAACCACTAGGCCAATTGTGTTTTTTGATTATGTTTACCAAATTAAAATATATAAGGTCATGTAAAGTACATTTACTTCTCATATAATTTATTCAAATCTATAACAAAGAGATAAATATGGAATTAATTTTAAGTTGATATACATCTCCAAAAGAGTCAAAGATCCGACGTTAACATCACATGAAAAATTCTTTTTATTACGTATATAGCCATACACATCTTCATAACTTCTCCATCATAAACCCTAATATTATTTTCATTTGTCGCAGGAAGTGGGGTATATGGGTCGTTATGTTGATCGGAACTGTGGTACAAATGTCAATTTTGTGTTGGATTTGTTTTTGTAACAACTGGGACAAAAAGGTACATGATCTCACACCAGTTACTTCTTAAAGTGTATTGATATTTTTATTAACTACTTACACTATAACTATGAAACAACTTTTTGTAGGCTACAATGGCTGACAATAGAATTAAAGAATGGTAAAGTATCATAAGAGACAGTATGCAAGTTCTTTGTTCGATATTTATTGTTGTAAAACTGAAAACCTAATTCATTTAGTCTTATAAATTCATAACCACAGACTGATGGGCAAATGCCAAAAAAGTCCCTACGGTCTCGGTTCACGTTTATACAACAATAGAGTGACCAACAGATTCTTTTTTAATGACCAGGAGTATACGTCAACTACATATATGATGCACACCTGAGGCGGGTTTATCTAAGTTATTGTTTAACAATATTGTGTAAATTTGTCACGGAAAATGGATTGTAACTTAGTATCAATCATCAAGGTATAAGTGTCCATTTTCTCTTATGTGCAACAACATTGAAAATTGTCTTCTAAACTTCAAGTTTGTGTTTAAATTTCATTCATGTTTATCCAACCCATTTGAACCTGTTACGTTGACTAAAAAATATCGTCACTGTGAAGAAAGTGACGAACAAGTGGTCACTGTTATTTACTATTAGTGACGAAAAAGTCGTCACATAACGTAGCAATAGAGACCAAAAAAGGTGGTCACGATCATGAACATATAACAAAAAAAAATTGGACCTAATGTTCGTTTTACTGCATAATTGCTTTTGCGAACAAACTAAAATCTAGAATTTGTAGTGATACAAATACAAATCAAACATATTAACTTCATTAAAATATTAATTTTTTACAAAACGCAATGGTTGAAACTCGACACAAACCCAACCTATAACCTATCATCACAAACATGCTTCATGACACATTGCAATGTTAAAAACATTGTGAGCAGTTCTTAAGTCTGCTCGACATCAAGATACCTTCCCTTCACTTTCCTGTAATGATTGACATAAAATTCACCAAGAAAACATTAACAAACAGAGGCGTGTCTGAGCAATATATATACCTGGTGCAACTCCATTAATTCGCAAAATCTTCTTTATACGGGCTTCCCTGTACAGAAATTCCTCAAATAACACTGAAAATACCAAGACAATAAAATGTATCGATAATAAAGACTTAAAAAAGGAAGAGGATGTAGACTGACAAACCTCGCCTTACAGGATCACAAAGAGAGAAGAATTTGTGTGCAGCTATGTGGCAATACATTTGAATGAATTCTGCAGGCAAGTCCACGAAAGCTGGGCAAAATTAGCAATAAGACCTCTGATGTAAGGCTTATGAAAAGCTACCTTTACGACAATGAGAAACTTTGGCTTCTCTATATGGAAGGCTCTTATCCTGCAAAGTTAACATATTCAATACAAAAATATACTCCTAATGTTATAAAAAAGAGTCACATACTTGTGGAATAATAGTCAATTTATCAAGAGATATGAAATCGCTTGTAAGGCTGAATCTTCTACCGACTCATCTGCAAGTATCAATATCTGTAAGAACCACATCCAAGTTCAGACACACAACATCGAATGAAAATATGCTGAACTCAATATATAAAGTCTTACTCGCCAAATAAAAAGATTCCAAGGGAAGGCTTTCCAGGTGGCGACGTAAAACAGCATTCCCTTCACGTTGAACCAGTTTTATATTGAGCCTAACCTGGAAGTAGAAGGATTTGTGCTAAGATCTTAAACATTATTTATTATCTTAATGCTTGATATGTTTCAGAGAAAAGCTTGCAGTTACATTAGTAAGACAAAGAACTTAGATGACGAGTGATGACTTTATATAAAGACTATAAGGGGCAAAACTTTAGTTATAGCGCAAGACTTAGGGAGATACTATTGAATAATACAGCAAAATCGATGGCGAAATAGACATCACTAATCCTAGTCCTTTACAAAACACACAACTGAATAACATGAACAATAAGTAAAAATCATCACATATACACCAAAAACACACCATGACCATCAATGTTTAGATGAGGCTGCCATACATACTTTTGTTAATCAAAGTTCAAAACAGATACCTCTGAGCAAACTCCCACTTCAATAGCAATTTAGGTATCGTCCTGCTGATACGTCATCTGACTACATCTCTTGTTCTGAAGCTGCTGCAAGTTTTTGTTCTGTTGTGCTGGAATTTTTAAGTGGTCAAGAGAGTTACTCAGATTGCATTTTATGGTTTTGTCTCATTATATTTGAAAGGATTTAACAAAAAATAAAGAGGCAACATACATTGCTAGTATGTCTTTTACCTGAATAAAGAGGACAGTCTTTAAATGTTACTTCAACACCACATCTCTTATGGTAGAAGTGACATGAAATTCCTCTAACGTGTTAATTCCATATAACACCATAGATATTGCTTCCTCAAAATCAAATGATCTAGCCTGTAAAGCCCTTCCAACATCAAACCCTTTTGATCGACCCTGAAATAGTTCATGGCAGCAGAAAAGAGAATTAGGGAGCTGTTATAGAAGAGATAAAACATGACGACTAATTACTAAATAACATATGTTGAGGGTTCTGATAAACTTCATGTCGTGTATTCTATATTTTACAAATTCTGATAAACGAAAGTCCATCTGATCCCATCAAGTTTAGCCTCATCACCTTTCATGTTTGAACCCCAACAGAAGGTGCAAGATAAGCTGAGTATAGAGAAAATGTGTATTACACATCAAAATGTGATCTTTCTAAATACGATCTGTTATATAGGTATGGTAGACTTATTTGAAAAACATATTCTATAATATAGCTAAGTGCATTATAATGTCAAAAAGTTATTATTATTTTTTTCAAAATAAGTATAATCTAATAAGTGAACACATACTTAGGCTCAAGCCTTAGTGAGTGAGCCCATATTACTCGATACCATCAATAAGAAGACATTTATTTGTTCCCACTACCAATAGACTAAACTTGACTTCCCTAGAGAACGGCCACACATGTATGTCTTACAAACGCAATTCCATAAAGATTTAAGAACGAAGTTTAGTATAACAACTCCCTTGTGGAAATGTAAATTTCCAAAGCATCTGATTTGGTGTGGCTTAAAAGTACAAAGGACTTGGACCAAAACTAGTCAAAAGCTACGACTTGGGCTTGTAACTTGTTATTAAACGAGGTGGAAAGAGACCCGCGCGTTGCGGCGGGGGCTAGAATATTTTGCAACTTTGTGATCCGATGGTTCGACTTTGAACTTAGTTCGTATAAAGTGGTTCTAGTGTCAACTGTAATTATCATTGTAACTCTTTTGAATCTTTAGTGTTAGCAACAATATGCCCATTTACACAGCATACCCATTTATGGTTCAAAACTCACATCAACACAACATACTGCATTACCGACATAGCTACATGCAAACTAAATTCTGTCAAAATCTTGTTTCTTTATAAGTAAGTTTAATTTCATGGATAAGTAAAAACTATGGCAAACTTTAAGCCTATTGACCTATTCAGCCCCTTTAATTGGTTTTCTTATCAGCAAACTTGTCTGACTTTTACCCTTTAGCACATTAAGATCACCGCAAACCCAAATTGCATGAATCGCGAAGTGAATTAATGTGCTTTAAAAAATTCAAAACAGACATATTGTCATACACAGCGAATATAATATTGTTTAAATTTCATCTTATTCAAACAACCTACTAAGATTTTCCAGCTTTCTGATTCAGCAAAGTCAAATTCTATAGAAACACTTACCGAGAAATATGCATTCTTCAACGACCGTAGAAGTCTCTAGTCTTCTTTGGTTGCATCAGTTTGTTTAAACCGAGACCATTCAAAATTGCAGTTGGCCGTTTCTCAGCAGTAGATGCGTCCATACTGTCACCACCACAACCATCCTAAATCCACAACCAATGATAAGCATTGATATTTGAAATGTACCGTCATCAGCCCCAAATAAATTGTCTATAGTCGCCAATGGTAGTGCGCCAACATCAGTCCTAACTTTCTTCAACCGCTTACAATTTTCACTTGTGTGGCAATGAAATCCAGGGTTGTTTTCTTCGATGACCTCATAATCATCGTCATCGAGAACCATATTTCTTTTTGATCTTTGAAAATGGCAAAGCAGAAGTTAGAAAAACAAAAAGGGCATCAATAAATATTAATTTATATGTAATAACACGCAAGCTAAGTGTTACCTTCTTCATCCCCCTCTTTTGCTTCTCATCATCGATGTCTGGCTTGCCCTCTTCATCGTCATTAAGATCGTTGATTATAAAACCATCATTCTCAAACTCGTCTGGTCAAAGCAAAGAATACAATCAAATTAAAACATTAAACTGAATTCCAATGGAATAAAGAGAAAGGACAAGCAGAACATGTATTTGTTGCCAAAAACATAACATGGGATATAAGCATAACAACATGACCATCATCTAAACCCAAAGCGTTCAGTTTAAATTGAATCTAAAACCACAAATACATGCCAATTTGAAGCAATAAAGCCAAACCACCAGTTGTAACATCTTCTAGCTTCCAATTCGATTAAAAAATCTTCAAGTAATGGAAAACCACCAAAATTCTTTGATACGTTTTCTGTGAGTGATAATCTCTAGAAGGGGTTCTGCTGGGGGTGGTTTTCATCTGCGGTGGTCTACATACAAGGTCGTCATCTTGTTTTCATCTCATCTGATCTATATCTTAGATCATCGAATCGTCTCCTAAACCAAACAGAGGAAAAAAAAGAGAAAGATAATGGATCGTGTGGGATGGGCCAAAGTAAGCCCAAACCACAACCAAAACGACATGTTGGTTGGTCGGTGTTTTTTGTAATGGCAAATGTATGGTGTTAATAATTCCTTAACTTGTATAAAATTATCAACAGATGAAAATAAAAAGTCGAAGAAACTAGAGGCAAGAACCTACCATTAGGTACAGTCTCATTAATCAAAACTGAAACGCACAATTTTACAGAGATGGCCAAATCGAATGCAAAATTGTCATATCTAGATCCTTACACATTCAAATTCATATTAACCTATCTAGTTTCATGGATCGAAAACCATCTACAATAAAAACTATCCATTAAGCAAGCAGTTAACGGTTTTTCATTCTATAAACAATTTTTGTTTCTCATTACTTCTAAAGCATTAGCACATATCGGACTCTAATACGAAACACAGTTATAATTTCATAGATAATTACATTACTAAAACTCTTCAATTCCGCCACAAATTAGTTACAATCAATAATACATATAACAATTCATCCATTGATCGACAGTTATATCAATAAGTAGTTCAATAAAACATCAATTTCAAAATTAGGTTAAACTCAATTTTACAATAACAAAGATGATTGATAATGATAAAAAAAAGGGAAATAGAGATTAACCAAATGGATGTATCCAAATCGCGGCAATGACGTGACGGAGATAGACGGAGAGGTAATATTATGACGACGGTCCGGACGCCGTAAAAAATTCCGGTGAAAAGATAGCCGGAAATCGCCTATTTGGTTTATTGAGATAGAAAATGAGAAGTTCAGGAATGGGATCGAAATAAATATTCAAGTTGACCAAGGAAAATAATGGATGAAAATGAAAATTTAGACTAAAATGGCAAGTTTGTGTGAAATTAACCCTTCGAAGTCAAAATAATGTCGTGTTTTTTACTTTTTAATCCATAACTTATTTTAATTTTTTTTACATGTCTCATATTGGAAGGATTTTTAATAAAAAAATAATATCGACGCAAATAGGTAAAACGGCAGAATTGCATAAAAAAAGTTAAATATTTGTAATTTTGCTATTTTTCTAAACTCTCCTATATATAGACACAAGATTTTTATCTGAAACCCAGATGTTGTAAATAACGGTCTAGGCCGCGCCCTAGCGCGCTAGACGAGGCTACCAACCGCCTCGATTTTACTCTAGGCGGCCAAAAAAGCTGTCAACGACGGTCAACACAGCGGTCAACGGCGGTCAACGCCGGTTAGCACGGTCAACGGTGGTCAACGCCAGTCAACTCGACTTTTAAAATTGTACGTGTATAATCAGTTGTGTGTATAATAGCTATGCGATAGTTTACGCAAGGATACGAGGGAAGAGAGAAAAAAGAGATCGATTTCGACAAAGAAAAAACCAGAGAAATCCAAAAATATTGGTGAACCCGCAGCCGACTAGCGTCCTAGCGCTTTTGAAACCATGTCTGGAACGATGTAATAGCTTACATTTTAAGGAAAATACATGAATATGCATGTTTTAGTAAGTATATATGTAATCTAGATCAAAAATACATGGAATGTGATTTAGTGACTACACAGTGACCACTTATATGTTTCGTCACTGACTTTGTACCAGTGACGAAAAATAATGACCATATATTATAATCGTCACTGAATAGTGACCAAAAGAGAAAGTCGTCCAACTACATTTTGTCACTAAACACTCATTTTACTTGTAGTTAATGATGCTCCACCTGAGGCGGGTTTATCTAATTTATTGTGTAAACAATATTGTGTTAACTTGTCACGAAAATGGATTGAAACTTAGTATCAATCATCAAGGTATAAAGGTCCATTTTCTCTTATGTGCAACAAAACATTGAAAATTGTCTTCCTAAACTTCAAGTTGTGTTTAAATTTCAATCATGTTTTTAACTATTTCCTCATTAGGCTCTTTCATTGTGTAATAAATCTCTCAACGTGAGCGAGAGCGGCTATAGCGTTTATCAGAGCGAGATGATAACTTAATACACACACGTAATTTGAAAGCTCCACCGCAACAAAAATAGTCGTCATAAAACTGGCTCAATACCTTGAGATAATTTGTAATGTTGTCAAGAATTCAAAGTTATATTTTTACATGACCTCATAAAAAGTTTAGCTTGCCGGGTAGTTACTTTGTTTCTCCCATAATAAGTCTATACAGGTGCAAAGTAAAAAAAATTACATTTTTTTCTTTCCTACTTTTTACTACTTTTTTTCAAATGAAAGTTTTAAATATATGCCATTTTATGTTACAACATGCAGATGAGTTACTTGGTTCGACCGATTTAACCAATATGTTAGAAAAAATTGAAACAAAAATACGCTAAATAATCTAATAAAAACACGTCAGCCACAACGCGCAGGCCGCAATTCGTGTTAGTTTTCACATTGCATATCATGTACTTTATTTTGTATACTTGCACCTGACGGATGCTATACTAAGTTTTATTTCAACTTATCGGATTACCGCTCATTTCTTTTTGTTCGTTATTCACTCTACAAAAATTTCACGTTGTTCGTAATTCATTAACCGTTACTTAAATTTTCACTTGGACACTTACAAAATAAGCCCGCCCCTCAGATATTGTATGATGTTCGTAATTCATTAACCCTTACTTAATTTATTCCTTGAATTACCCTTACTTAATTTGTTCAGAGCCATCGAACACAATGAATCATGGTTCTGAGGACGGCAATGTTGTGGTTATAGAGGACGGTGTAACTTGCAAAGATGAAGCTCAAAATGGTTTTTCTGTGGATCCAAGTTTGGTTCGCTCGGAGGTGGTCAATCCAGTTAGCATTGCAGGTGATGGTAATGTACATACCGGAAATCTAGATGGGAATGGTGATGCTGACAAGTTGAACAAAAAAGAGACTTCCTATTTAAAAACTGAAGATCTAACACAGGATGCTGAAAAGGGCGAAAATGAAATTTGGTGTTCAAGAGGTGGCTTATGGAAATGGTGTTATGGATGACAAATCTGTAAAGGAATTTGAGGCGGTAGATACTTCAAAAATTCTAGAATTCATTACCACAGACAATCGTGGGACAGATGAAGTTAAGCTTGATGCTTACATAGAGAGAGGAGATAATGCATGGATGGATATTGACAACGTATCAGGTTGGAAAGATGAAATTCCAAATGCTGGTGTTATAAGTGGTGCAGGAAAAGATGACCAGTTCGATGTTTTTGCAAACTTTAAAGCTGAACAAGGGCTTCCTGAACCGTTAGGAAAAGATAAAGAACCAATAGTGTATGGGCGTCGTGCCACTCTATAATGCATTGGATGGGAATAGATCCCCTGTTTTAGAAGATGAATGTCAGCTAAACCAGAAAATATAAAAACCTAAAGGTAGCGAGTTTACTTTCAGCCCATATTTTGACGATGAAACTGATATTTTGACGATGAAACTAATATTTTGTATTCTTTTTGGCTTTGTACGCAGTAGTGAACACTAAAGAAGGAAAATTTAACAATCATGAGGTATGTATCTTGAATCAGACTCTATAATTTTCTTCGTTTAAATTGTTTTTGTAGTCCAATGTGTTGTTAGCAGTACTTTGGCTTGGTTTGATTGTGTTTTATTATCATTGCATTTTTGTTTCAGTATAAACTTCTTTGTTCTAACATACATTACTATCTTATTTAATGACATTTTTTACAGGATCACTTTGGAAGAGAACTATGTGTTTGGTTCCACCTGCTCCTCAGATGACATCGTTACAGATTTGACCATCTTTCTATAAGTATCAATCTTTAATGGAATAGAAAGATTGCTTGTGATTGATGGATTGAGAAACCAAACAGATATCGATCCTTAAAAGGGCTGTTTATTTATGTATATAGTTTCTAATTGTATCATATAGTAAAGTCTATGAGTAGCATGTATGTAGTGTTCATTTATGCGTGGATAAGGTTTAAAATTGGGCCTCACAAACTTACCAAAATGGCTGTTCGGGATTATTGAAACTCCTTTACTGTTTTTCATTTATATAAAAATGTTATCACAAGTACTAATGTAAATGGTTTAACGTGTCCTAATGGGACAGATTAAGCAGCTAAAAGTATGTCCATCTATCTGAAATTTATAATTTATAATTAATAAATATAATATAATATGATTATGAAAAATATAAACTAATACTTATTGTTCTTATGGGGTGTTTGGATGTGCAATTCTGAGAGTGATCAACTCATCATGTAATAATCAGCAACAGTAGAGCAGCCTGTAGAGAAAGCTTCTATGTTTGAGACATCGGCAAATACTCATTGTTTATTTTTATAATTTTATTAGAAGCATGGGAATAGTGTACCTAACATGTTGTTCATACTAAGGCGGGGAAAAACAATATTATAGTTGCAACGACACCTTGAATTGAAAGAGAAAGTTTACTCCATGAAGATAAATCGCGCAGCAGGTATGTACCATAAACTTCATGTGTATAAGTTATCATGTATTATACCATTTATTTTACTTCGTATATTCTATCTCTTCCTACACTATTATAATTCTAATGTCACTTCATATATTTTAAGCATTATGATTTATTTGCTTCATGTAAATAATTTGATGTAACTCATGTCTAAGAATATTTTTTATCATTCTTAAATGCATATAGATAAGTACACTAAGATAATCAATCCTAAGAACCCTGTAACTTATGTATTTGCCACTTTTCCTTATGATAATTTGCAGCAGTTGCTTTAGTATTGCCTTTTGATGGACTTTTTGGCTCCCATGTTCTTTATGATTGCGTCATTTTCAATGGCACATTCTAAGTGTCTGATGTTGCTTTCATCTTTAATGCCTCCATATTTTCTTAAATAGAAGACAACATATTACTCACATGTTTACATATACGAAAAATATATAAGTATAGATAACACTAGGCATATGTTTTCCACCATATAATGTGTAATCAATTTTTGTTGTTGGATTATAACAAGGAGAAAATGACGTTACATGGTGTTGGGTTATCTATGGTAGGAGGTACTTTTTGTTAGCAAATGAATGAATGGCCTATAATTTTGAGCAACTCGGATGGTTATGTGTATGAATCAATTATTTCTTTTTCATTGCAACCTGTACGTTTGTATCCAAGGTGGAGTCTTCTGATCCACATAGTCTCATTCCATTTTGACTTTTATTTGGTCAAACTTATTTCATACAGATTACTAAAATGAACTATCTATACGTGCTGGGTATATCAGCATTTATTGGATCCATAAACATATAGTCATAAGAGTTTTGATTCTCCTAATCTCATAGTTCTATTTTAGCTGGAGTTAAATATACCTTTTTTAATTACATTATGAGTTTGTAACTCTTTTATAAGTGAATTTTATTTAAATATTCTATAACAACTAAATATGTTTTGTTATTAGCCAAACACTACTTTAAAAAAAATATTTAACCAAAAATAAAAATGAAAAACAATAATCACACGTCATACCCGCCCAACGGGCGGGTTTTGCAACTAGTATATATATATATATATATATATATATATATATATATATATATTAAATACTTTAGCAATATATGCACTTTCTTATAGGTCGCGGTTGATTAGTCGGTGTTCCTTCTCGTAGATTTCTCATTCGATCCTTATACTTACGGTGAGTTTATAGCATCGCCTTTTAAACTTTTAATTGTTTTATGAACCCCGCGAGGGAGATACATGCTTATTTTATAAATTAAACACAAGTAATTTTTGGTAAACTGGACCCGATTGTGAACTAAATGCATAAGTAGCTATTGCTAAAAGACCTTAATTATCATGAACTGTTAGTTACCTATGATGGGTAAGCGCTAGTACATTAAATAGATCTATTGGGCCGTGACTGCCCTATCCGGGGTATGGATCCATGGCGAGAGCACCCTAAAGCGGATATTTTGTATTGTGAGTTTCTTATGGGTATATGGCAATATTACCTACCTTGTGTTGGGGAAAATTCTGTGCACAATCACTACATCAGGATGTGTACGGTTAAGGCTTCAGCGTCATGAGCTTATTGAATTAGTGATTATAAACTTGTTTAATCTATAAGTTTTCGATGATATAAATACTTGTGTTCTAACCTTCAATCTTATAAACTCTATGGATTCGCTCAACTTTTTCGTTGACTTTTTAGCATGTTTTATCTTAGGTAATCAAGGTTAATGGCTTGGAGCGGACGAAGGGAGTTTAGCGCGAAGTGTTTTGAAAAGCTTGTTTTTTGTTCCAATCTCTAAAATATACTTTATGTTATGGTTTTTAAAAACTTATGTTGTGATGTTTTGTGGTAACGATCTTGCGGACAAAACTTGATACTCTGATCTTTATGAATGGACCAATGTTTATGTTTTAAAACATCTCTTTAGAGTCGTTCTTTATATTCTTATGTGATTCTGCTATGACTTAATACCCAAACCGTTAGTTCCGCTGCGTGTAAATTTGAGGGTGTTAAAGATTGGTATCAAGAGCTTAAGGTTATAGAAAACTAGGTCATTTTCAAAAACCTAAACTATAACTTTTTCGCGCGCTAAGACTTCTCGTGGCCCTCGTCTAAGTCATTCTTATGATTCCTATTTGAGTATATATGCACGTTTAGGGTGCATTGCTATTAAATATTTATATGATAAATATTTAAGATGTATATATTGATTGTCATGCTTATTCGTGAAGCATTGAAAATTATTTGTTTAATTACATAAAAATGTAATTCATATATAAGATGAATATTATTATTCATAATTGGACTATTATCGATCATCACATTTATTCATGAAGCATCGTCATGCATTTGCATAATTGCATAAATTATTATTCATATAATAATTCTTATTTATATAGTGACCTTACGTATCTATTTTTGTGGGATTTGCAGATTATCATGGCAAATCCTCGACCTCCTGATCCCTTATATACTTTCTTTAGCATCTCTGATAGTATTATATGGAACCTGATTTTATAATACTTGATTTTCTTTTCCATCTTTTACGCTTATCTTCGGGATTACCGCTACCTATTTACCTTATATCGGTTAGTTATATAAATATTGACCACTCCGTTTATCGCGTACTTCCTGATTTATCATTTACCCCCTCGAGCATCAATACTGGTGTTATATAAGGATACCTACATATATGAGCTACCTTCTTCTCCATCTCTTACGATTATTGTCACACCCCGTGAGTTCAGGTCAATATTTTTAAACTTTTTCGATTATTATCTTTGACTTTTATACGTTACGTTTGAATCTGACCGTTTATCGGGAAGTTAAACCGTGTAAATCTGAAAAACGTCATCGGGCGCGTTCCGGCATCGGTTATTAATAAATTTAGGTCTTATATGAGATATTTTAACTTTTCTAAGTGTTTCGTGATTTTTAATCACTCTTGATATTAATTTTAGGGTTTTATCTTTTAAATTATGTTTTTCGCGTTTTTGACCAAACGAAACCCTGGAAACTCGAAATCTTTTCGTGTAAACTCAAGTTATCGATAATTTTATACCCTAAGTCCAAAATTTTCGTGATCATGCTCATGTCCTCACCTCTACCCACGAAATATAGCTTGTGGACAAGCTTGGACTTGAAATTAAATCATTTATGCTCC
>BQNB010063420.1:0-35692 GCA_026074375.1 Tanacetum coccineum | reverse complement strand
CAATCCCTCACACCTAAACGCACAAACTCATGGTTAAGTTTCTCACAGCCTCCATTGCATCTATAACAAAGATCCAGAATGACATCGATTAGTCCACAAATTGGAGCTTCCCTTCCTTCTCTTATCAAGGACATGTTAGCTATCTTTAGTTGCTTAGAAACATTTCGTATTGGTCATCGTTACTACCCATCCAAGTTTGTTTTTCTCCCAATCAAACACGACCCACCTTGGATGCCACGTGACCTATGGTACAAAATAATGTGACTTCAGGCATGAAGTACTGATACATGCAAGAGACCAAAGACCACTATCTTGTTAATAACGGTTTCATTAAAGAATCACGATTAGAACTTTGTTCCATGCATGTTTAGTTATCAATAGCCATGTTTCCATGTTTTGTTATCATCACTTGTTTCCCTTTACTACGTAAGTGCACTTCATTTATGAAATGAAAAAAAGAAAGAAGAAAATTGTTTAAAAGTCTAGTTTCATTCTAGTATCTTTTGGAGTTTTGCACGTTCAAAATGTCTTATCAAATTTCGTCTCGTATCTGGTTCATGAGAGATTGATCATTTAAAATCGGTTTTCTAACCATAAGATATCCGGATTAATTACACTAAGTCCAAATAATTTGATTACATTATACTTTGTATATCTCAATCTTCTTGTATCAACACATAATTTGTTATCAGAAGGGTCTCGGAGGGTGTGAAAGAAAGTAGTCACACAGGACATCTATTTAAAAGGTGTCACATTTTTCTAAGTTTGGCATATAAATATGTAAAATATTAAACATATATGAGCCATATAATTCAATTATATATGCAATTCTCTGTTGTTATTGCATAAGGCTATCGAACACAACGGGACAGTCCTGTTTTTACATATATGTACGGATCACTTGTGCTGGTCAAACTTTGAAGAATGAATCTATAAATTCGATTGGGGTTTCAAACCAAATATAAATAATGCAGCCCATATCTTGTACTTTAGTATTTGATCCTTACCCTAATCCTGTCTCTAATAGTAAAACCTTCGATTTGAAAGTGACCCTCTCCTTTAGTCCTATGTACTTTTTAGTACATACTTTACACGTATTTTCTAAAAGCCTTTCTCTTAACACATATAAATACACCGTGGTATATATGTGCTCTCCAACAACTAAATCGTACACAATACAACTCGCAAATATGGATCAAATATGGTGTGTGAATGGGGCTATAATATGCCCTCTCTTGCTAAGGCTATGCCATTATGGATGATGGTTGAATGGTGTAGTGTGGTTTGAGCTGTGGAAATGTAATTGTGAGATTATGGTATTGGTGCTTAAAGGTGAACTGAAGGATTAGCTACATTGGCTAATACCTCCTCTGTTTCTGAATGGGTAGAAACATAGGAAAATAGGTCTGTCGGAGATCTAGTTCTCTTATGTCAGATATATAGGAGATATCGGATAGAGCTTTGTTATATCATGTAGTTTGAATAAGCCAGGCTTGTCTGTGCTTGTTGTTATTTGTTGTAAAAAGTTGGTATTCAATGAAATTGTTCACCTTGCACCAAAAAAACAAGCAAGACGGTTACTCGACAGCTACAACAGAACCATGGTAATGGCATTAGAGAAACAAAATGACGAAGACAGTGGAGTTATAGTGTATGATTGCATCGTGTGCCTATGTGAGGTGTCACCAAGAGACGAATACAAAGTGCTTCCAAATTGCAACCATGGCGTCCAGTTCCATGCACACGGTATTGATGCATGGTTAAAAGATCATTCCTCCTGTCCCATGTGCAGAAGCCACATTCCTCGCCCGTTGTCACAATGCTTCTTGAAGATGTCATATCTTATTGTAACTCTGCCTTAGATAATGTAGCTAGCTCAATAGGAGATTGTCACGACTTCTGAATGTATGTACGAACTCCATGCATGTATTTTTATACAACCAATAGTTTTTTAGTTTTTTTTTTTTTTAATGAAAACCGCCGTTCAAAAAAAATGTGAATGGAGACTTTGTACGAAATCTTATACAATAAATACTATGGTAAAAAATATATTATAGCAACGATTAAAACTAAAAGCATAATATTCTGATGATTTATCTTAAATTTTAACAAATATTTACAATATATAATTGCGTATGTTTTATAATTTTTGTTGGAACGACCGAATATTAAGGTTCCTCAAACGATTTACACTTTGTGCGATAGCACACTTCACATACCTTCATGTACGGCTCTGAATATTATTTGTTTAGAAAGAAATAGCTTTATAGTAAATTTTCGTATACATCATTAAATCAACTTACCATATTACTAGTTATAATACCCGTGCACGCACGAGATTAAACATAAATCAAATTTCGTTTAGAGATTATTATCTCAATTTCATGTTCGAAATAGGGTATGTTAATGTTTATATTTCATTTTGTTGGTTTTTATAATCTACTCCATGTGTATGTGTTTGAATTTTCATAGTCGTTATTGCTTTTGTAAACAATCACATAGTAAATTTGTAACCCAAACATGATATTACCTTTTGAGAATCAAAGTGAAAAATAGCACATGCACGTGCAAATACGATATATATTTTGTTCCATTACATCCTATAATAACCTTGTTTTTTGAAAACAGAATCGCATACTTACATAATGACTTACTATAATATGTAATGGAACTCGATATATATTTTGTTCCACTACATCTTATAGTAAGTCATTATGTAAGTATGTGATTCTAGTTATTCAAAACACGGGGTTACACATGAACCAAATTAATTTCGAATTTTTGGTTTAGTACACGAACATATAAAAATACGATCGTGTTTAATATTTTGTAATTATGATATAAGTATAACTAATAATTATGCACGGGTTTTAACGTAAAAAATTTCACCATTTATAAATATCAATTTATATTTTGTAAAATTTTATTGGATGAAAGATTTAACTTTGGTTTAATTGATATTGATGTTGAGGTTGATGTTGATATTTAAATTTAACTATTGATATTATAATGTACACAATATGCGAGTTTAATAACACACAATGAGCGTTGATGAAATTAAAATATAAAGTTTTAAAAATGTTTTTTCGGATATCCTTATATAAACTTTAAATAAGAATTAAATTAGTCGTTGTTATAAGTACAATCACATATTACTCGTATATCATAGTTACTCGTGTTTACATTTGATATTTATAATTCTATTAATAATAATTTTGCCGTATTTGATATATTCAAACTCGTGTATGCATGGGTTAAATGTATAAAAATATAATAACAATGAGTTCTTATCGAGCACTTATAATAAAAATAATTTTCATTTTCGGGTATTTTTATTTAAACTCTTGAAGAGGAAAAATTTGTTTAAGCTAACCAAAATTGTGTATTTACAAACATAATAATTTATGCTTTTATTTTGATATTAATAATTTTGTGCATATAAATATATGTTGTATTTTTTAAAACAACATATAAGTTTATTTTTAAAATATAAAGTATAGGAGTATAAAGTATAAAAGGTTATTTGTTTATTTTTTAAGTTATTAAAAAACAAATAAAGTTATAAATTTACTTAAATATTTAATTTATTTAAAAATCAACCACTAAGTTTATTATTAACTGATTCTTTTTAAGTCTTGTGTTCTCACACATTTAACACATAAATTTTTATTGGTTTTTTTATTCTACTTGTTTTTTAATTTTGACCTAAATTGGATTCATTCTTTACTTTTTAATAAGCCCATAATTAGATCACGGAATATGCCACGTGTTAAAACCAAGTGTTTTGATTGGCCTTATTTTTCCCATAAATGATATTTTACCAAAAAACTTTGAAATGATTTAATCTATCTATTATATAAAAGATTTTGTGGACCAGTACTAAGTATGTTTTTGTGAAATTATGTATTACCGTAGCTATGACAATTTAAAATAAAGTACACGAAGGTTACATTACTCACAGTAGTGACCTATAACGACTCACAATTTTTCTGCCACTTCAACTTTTTCTCTTCGACGATTTATATGCGACTTTTTAGACACAATAAAACAACTTACACTACAAAAAAACATACCCACAAAAATACGTTTTAATTACTTTAAAAAACGACAAAAGCAATGAAATAGATAGAGACCGACTACTTCTACAAAACATGATCGGGACCACGTGCATGCTGGCGACTCACATAGAGACCCCACCAGTGGGTAAGCTTATGTTGTATGAAAGATAATTTAATTTTGTGAAGGGTCGAGTGACGGACACGACTAATTGATGAGTATTACACGTCAGCTAGCGACTTATTATGAATGGTGTGTTGGTCATGGTTCAATTTGCTGAATCGGAGTTTGTTATGTTTTCTTAAATCAGGACAGCAGTGGTTATTTTTTTACCCTGACTCTTAGGCTTGTGCTATGGGCATTATTCTGTTATACAGCATCATCCACAATATATACCACTACAGTACTTGCTAGCACGTCATAACTAAAACGTGATCATAACTATATACAGTATATTATTAGTTCATGGATACGTATAATACATGGGTTTGTTTGATTAGGCGTAACGGGTTGACGAAGGAATGTAATGGACGGTGTAATGAAAGAACCAAGTAATGAGTTATTATTACATTACTTATACTTATATTTAGGATGAAAGCTGCGTTTCCTGGCAGCTAGTACTCAGCGCTTTACAGTAGATACAGTAACGGCCCCTGGGCTGGTCCCATTTTAGTTTTTTTTTTTTTTGTTTTTTTTTTATCCAGGCCAATTTAAAAAAAAATTTGTCCTGGCACAAACTAAGAAACAAAAATTACAAAGTACTAATAATTTTGCTCAAAAAATATTCGCGGGCTAGAGACCAACACTAAGCTGATTAAAAAAAAATAAATATTGCACAAACTAATTAAACAAGCTTTTAGTTCCGTTTCGCTACAGTAACGGCCCATGGGCGGCCCCTTTTGTTATTTTTTTTTTTTTTTTTTTTTCCTTTATCCCAGGCAAATTTAAAAAAAAAATTGCTCGGCAAAATAAGAAACAAAAAATTACAAAGTATTAATTATTTTGATCAAAAATATCCGCGGCACGAGATCCAAACACCTAAGCTGATATTAAAAAAATAATATTGCACAAAATAATTAAAAAACAATTTGTTCGAGCACAAACATAACAAATTTTTTTACCAAGTATGATTTTATTAAGATCAAAAATACATCACGTCATGCGTCTCCATAACATAAGCCCTTATAAATTTTTTTATTAAACATGACACCGGGAAAAAAAAATAAAGTCGCAAATATAAAAAAACAAAAATTTAACACGCATCAACGCGCTGTTTGTAACTAGGCCCATTGGGCTTGCCCATTTTGGGCGGTCCATTTCCATTTAACACTTTTTTTTTTTTTAAGTAGGCAAACTTTAAAAATAAAATAAAAAATTGCTCGGCAAAAATAGAATTTTTTTTTAAAATAGCTGATTTATTAGATCAAAAATATTGCGTCATGAGGCCCAACACATAATCCCATATAAAAAAAACTATTAAAACATTGAGACCGGGAAAAATCAAAACCGACAAAAGTACTTAATTATTTTGATCAAAAAATATCCGCGGCACGAGACCAAACACATAAGCTGATATTAAAAAAATAAACTATTGCACAAAATAATTAAAAAAAAATTTGTTCGGCACAAAATAACAAATTTTTTTACAAAAGTATTGATTTATTAAGATCAAAAAATACTCACGACATGACGCCCAACACATAAGCCCATATAAATTTTTTTATTAAACACGAGACCGGAAAAATAAAACTGCAAAAAAAAAAAAAAAAAAAAAAAATTAACGCCCCGCATCAACGCGCGGGCAATCCTGCTTAAAAAAACACCCACATCTATGATAAAAGAAACATCGCCCCGCAGCAACGTGCGGGCAACTATGCTTGTTACATTCTAAAACTCAAAACAAACAACAGTTTTCCATTCCGTTGTAACGATGTACGCGTTAAACAACATCGTTATCATTTTGATTCAACATGTGACACTAATGAGTAATAAGTCAAACAATGATATCTTTGAATTAGATAATCGATTAACTAACACGGTTAAGCAAAAATGAAGTAGCTAGAATGGAAGATCGACATGTGACAGGTATTACACATCACGTCATGGCCACTATCAATCTAACTCTAAGAATAGAAGATCGACATAGCCAGATAGAACATTAAAATATCGGCTAGTCGCAATTCGATGTTTCTTTTGACTTCTAGCTAGTGTTCCACTTTTATTATCATATCTTTTCTTTTGAAAGATAAACATATATCATATCATAAAGTCGACCATCTTTAGTTTAAATCGAAAGAATCATTGTCTCGTCAGTTTTTTCTCTTAAAGACAACTTTATTACCAACTTAGTGTAATAAGAAGACTGAGGACATCATCAAAAAAATACCGCACAAAAATCATTTAAATAAACACTCACACACAAACATGTCAAGTGACTGGGTCTCGTGTGAAACCTTTCTTTTTTGCTCATGAGACGCGTCTACTATGAGGTGGTGTAGTGGGAGGGACTAGTCTCTCTTGGTGCCACACGGGATAAGGACCGAGTTGGCTACTCACCATTACCACCGGTCTTATGAATCATGTTGTATTTTTCTATGATTTACTTTTTGATATAGAAATTTGAAAAGGTTTTCTTTTGTCACAAAGACACATAAGGTTTTGTTTTGGCGGAAAATCATACTCCCTCTATCAAATAATAAACGTTCACTTTTAAAATATACACAGTTTTAATACATCTCACTGACTACATTTTCAATAAATTAAATATTGTCACTAACCATTAAAGTTTATTTTCACTTATTTTGAGATATGCAAACAAAGTACTTATGAGTATCCACAAACAAATTTTATGCATTTTATGATAGATGTAATAAATGTATATTTAAGTTAATGAAATGTTATTTTAATCATGAATTTAATGAATCAATTAAATAAACATGTTATGATATTGAAAGTATTTAAGGGTGAGGGGGTGAATTATAAATTTTATTTGATCCATGTAGACAGATTTTTTTTGAAAAATTAACATAAAAAGATCGGACATCTAAAAAAACGGGAAGAGTACAACAGAAAGGAAGATAATACTGAATTTGTAGGACTTTTATAAAAGTTAATTACCAAACAAGTTTAGTTATATACATCTTTTACCAATCCGGACTATTTTTTTCACTTTACCAAAACGAACCAAGGTGCACTTAGGTTATGCATACCGGCGCATAAGCTTATACACACCGACGCACAAGGTTATGCATACCGCGCATAAACTATGCATATTTGATTTTTGATTTCGCTTTTGGTAATTAATTTAATAAAATATACACCTAAGTGACCTAATAACATAGTACTTTTCCCTAAAAAAAGTGTTTCTTTGTTTCCAAATAAATGCATATATCAATACACATTCATTCACTTGCAAAGTTTTATTAATTATAACTCCTTAGCACCGAGTGATAAAGATGCATCCAAGCACACACTATGTTTTACAAGTTTATGCATCAAGTGCACAACACTTATGCATCAAGGCTTACGAGATATGCATCACGTGCACATGCATAAGATATGCATCAAGTGCACCACACTTATGTATCTTGGCGCACAAGCTTATGCATCGAGGCGCACAAACTTATGCATCGAGGTGCACAAGTTTATGCATCAGCGCATAAGCATTTTATTTGTTTTTGTCATATGCATCAGGCGCATAGCATCATGCGCACAACACAAACACCATGCATCTAATTAATAGTCGTTTGATGTGCCAGGTGTTTTAAATTTTACGGATGATTGCGGAAAGTTTATTTTGGTAAAATAAATATACGTGGTTCGTTTTGGTAATCTAATATAATAAAATAAAGTGTCCATTTATGAAATTTTCTCTTTTTATAAATAAGCCAGGAAGTTTAGGCTATATATAATGGCATATATAGAGGGCCAAGATTAAGACAGAAATAATTATCTTATAAGTTTGCTTGCTAACTCCACGTCTATTGGCTATTGCCTTTCCACTATCATGTTCCATGTCTTACGGGATTTTGATAATCATTAATTGATTTAGGGACTAAATGTTCTGCATCTAAGTAACAACAATCCGATCTAAGTAACAACATGCAAGCAAGCTCGTATGAATAAATATGCCTATTAGTAAATATTGTTTCGGTCTTTTTAGACCGAAACAATATGCTCCTACATGTACATTGTTACGAGTTTAGTCTCTATATTAGCCTATTAAGATGTCTAGGGGTCTTAGTGTTAAGTCGAGTTATTATTAGTCGAGTAGGATTAGAATATGGGTCGGTTGGTGTTTGCTTGAGTCCCAAGCTACACGGTTTTTCCTTATTTGTATTCATAGCCGACTAGGACTTGTGTCCTTGTTAGAGTCGGTTACCTCCCCCTCATCTTTATAAAAAGAGGTGAGGGGGGAGGGGCTTTGTACGTTCATTCTTTCAATACTAATCTAAACATCGATTAGGGATATTACCTTGTGTGTTTACTTTTCTGTCGATCGATTATCTGTTGTGGTGTGTCTTCATCTTCACGATCGAGTTATCCGCTCTAGTAATCAGGATTGTAGGGACGTCGATTCCTACATACACTATATAGAATACCTAAAACTATGTAAACTTGTAAACTCTGCCCCAATCTAGTATCGTAAGACACAAAATTTATACGTGACTCAAGTTTAAGAAGGCTTCTAAACCATGAACGCTTTATAGCACGTAAACCATCATATATAATCTTACAGAGCATCAACTGGGCCTTGGCTTAGTTGGTACCATTTCCTCACCGTAAATGCTCAATTGACCGGTCAAAAGAGTGCTATTTGGATATTGGCCTGGGTTCAATCCCAACTCCTGACTAATTAGGCCAACTGGGACAGGTGCCGATTGACTGGTGCCGGATCCTTAAGGAATGGTCTGGTTGACGTCAAAAGATGCATGGGATCAGGGTGTTCCCACCGTTGTAAACCTTTGGATAATCTTACAGAGCTTTTTATTTGTAAGTGGATGAATTGAATAAACTAGATACAATCTCTAAAAGGTTTAAATCGACGGAGAAACTTTAATCTCATGCATCTTTTTGAGTGCTGACTGACGCTTCTCCAAGTAAACCAGATACAATATATTCGAATATGACAAAAATAACATATTGTTTTAAATGATGAAATGTAATTTTTATGTGTATATGATGATTATTGGTCTATTGGACATGTTTGTTAAACTATGGTTGCTGGGTAGATTACCTATCGTTATTTGATTACTATTTTTGTGATATGGTTTGTACATGAAATATATGTTAAACTAGTTTAAAGAAAATCTTCTATTGGATAACATCCTTATCAAACACCTAAATCCTTTTACAATATTCAGATGATAACTAATCCTTTGTTTTTTTCATGTAGATTGTGATGGTGTCCTAAGCCTTTGTATTATTGTTGTTACTGTAACTCTTAGTTGACTTCATTTGTTTAAAGATTATTGTTTTTGGACGAAAAAAATACAATTTTAAAAAAGTGTGATCATTACACTCTTCAACCAATCAAATATTATCTTCACACATCAAACATTTTTATAAGTAGTTGACAAAAGAAATGGACTATTATGTTAAGACATCTTCAAATGAAAATGTTTACGATAATTTCGGGGCAAAAAGATTAGTAATTAGTTAGATGGGTGTGGAAGTTGTTAGCGAATACGGAGTAATTCGTTAAGTATTATTTCATCCGTCCTAATATTATTGTTCATGTTTTCTTTTTAAAATGTTCATTACTAAAAATATATAGGAAAATTTGATGTAAATTACCATATTACATTTACTTGATATTTTTATTAACTTAAGCTTGTGGCTTGTTTACTGCCATAACTCGACTTTTGGTGATAAGCTCATCCCTTTGGAACTATGAGTGTTATAACTTGACTACATTACTTAATTAGTTAAGGATAAAATTATAAAAAGTAAGAATTAAAAAACAGTAATTATTATATTTTTCTTAAATTATGTGCTTTTTGTCGAGAAACAATTATGTTTGGACAAAATTAGTATTTTGAACTTAGAGGACTCGGTATGCAGCACAAGCCGTTGGGCTTGTGTTATTTTTTTGACACCAACCTAAAACACCATCTCCCCCACCCCCCAATTGAGTTATAGGACTTAGCGTCAAATTTAATTGTCACGTTCTACGTTTGTTTTTTTATGTTTTAATGAGTTATGTGTGGGTTAGTGGATATCTTATAACTTGACTAATGGAAGGAAGGTGATTTTAGGTTAAATTATAAGTTGTTAGTTATAGGGGGGAAACTGAAGTGATAACACTTTTTTCTATAACGTGAGTCCGGCGACTCTAAGACACTTTGAGCTGTTATAATAACAATATTATTTTGTGACTAGTTAAAAAGGAACAAGTAGGTAAAAGAAGTTGGTTGGACAAATATTGGAATTAAGAAAGTGAAAAATGAAGACCTCACACGTGTTATAACGATAATAACAGTCAAGGGTAAAAAAAAATTGAATCTTGGTGACCAACATAACAACATACAACTTGTTAATTAGCTGACCTGACCTCATTTTTGTTCTAATCTTAAAAAATAAATGTCACTTTCTTCGTTTGAAAACTCAATTATCGACATCTCCTTCTTCTTCTTCCTTAAATTCTGCCAACATTTCCCACACTTCGTATCTTATTTTAGGCCCCATCTTATCTAAATAACTAAAAACCCTCAAAAAGCTCCAGCTTTCCAAGGCTTTAGCTTAATCCCTTTCTGGGTTTTGTTCAGAATCAAAAACCCATCAAGAAAGTAGTAATCAAGATGAGCAGTTACCATGATTCCCATGTTATCGAAATCGCCGGTAAAATCTTGATAGTCACAATTGTAGCCTTATCATTCATTTTCGTCTTTGTTTTCTTTGTTAATCTTTACGCCAAGTGGTTCTGCTTTAGCCGTGAACAGACCTCCACCACGCGCCGCCACCGCCGTGGTGATTTCACGGCTGGACACCACCATGAACTGCCGTCTGGGGTCACTGTTCTCCGCCGTGGTCTTAACCCTTCGTTTTTGAAAACTATACCTGTTGTACCGTTTGATGTTAAGGTGTTTAAAGATGGGTTGGAGTGTACTGTTTGTTTATCCGAGCTTGTCGAAGGCGAAAAAGCTCGAGTTTTGCCGAAATGTAGTCATGGGTTTCATGTTGAGTGTATTGATATGTGGTTTCATTCCCATTCGACTTGTCCTATTTGTAGAACATCTGTTTCTGATGAGACTAGTCAAGTTTCTGTTGAGGATTTGTTGGAAAATCAACGAGAGTCTTCGATAACTGAAAATGGCGATTTTCCTACTAATATACTCTTTTGGGGTGATGAAACTGAAGTTAGTACCTTAACGTCGCAATTGGAAGAAGCTATGATGGCTTCTGAATCACCTTCTTCGTCATATATGAGTAACGACCGAGCTAGACTAGATTTAGTAATTGACATACCAACAGATAATGACGATGATGATGAAGTGGATCAAAAGTCACCTGTTTCGTCTAGGATGGGCTCGTTAAGAAGAATTTTGAGTGGCAGTAGAAGGTTTATTAACCCCTTTGGTCCTGCCAATACTAATCTTGAACAAGGGGTCAGAAGCCATGTATGATCAAAGTTTCTTATCGTTAAATATTATTCTTCAGGCGGTGAAGAGGCTGCTGGCTGGCTCGGTTCTGAGACCACGACACCTCTCCTGCTTTGTTTTATGAATTCTGTATATCTAGGAAATCAAACCCTCTTGAGCTTTGGGATACATATATTTTTAGGCTAGAAATCATACGTTGTAATAATGTTAAATTGTGATTAGTTTAGCACCTCAATTTGAGCATGTGAAATACATATTACCATCTCTTGCAGAAGAGTATCATCATAGATTCATGTCTGAGAATTCTTTGATCAAGTTGAATCGATATTATCTACTAGCATTGTTTATTGCAGCCTTGATGATAATCTAGACTTCGTTGTCAAGATGATATTTTAAGAGCTTGATTGCGACACTTGAGAAAATCAAGAGTAGGATATCTGTGTTGAAGGGTAGTTGAATTGCTTGCAAGTAAGGATCACTTAGTTACGTGTGGCATATTTGGAGTTGACTGGTAAATGGTGATAAATCTCAAAAACTAACCTTTCATTATCTCAACAACATTTTCAAAGTTCAAAATTAGAAAGAAAAAGATTACAAATTGTATGTCATCCTGATTGTGATGGATGTGGCTATGTCACCAAGTAAACAGGACCGTAAGATTGAAGATCACGGGGACTATTAATCTGCCCAAGTGATATATATGGCATCTGAAACTGGTCCTCCATTTTCTTTCTGTGGTTAAATAAACCGGCTAAGGGTCCTGAGGTTGGTCGTTTTGGTCGTTCAGCTGTGCAGCTTTTGATCCCATTTATCGGGCCGGAAACATAACCTTGTCTTGTTTTTGACTTGCTGTATGTGGTTTTCAGTGCTGGTGTTTGTTCCTCTACTACGATTCTTGTCTTGCTATGTTTCTTCAACCAGGGGAAAATGGAACTTTTCCACGACTTTTTAGGCTTTCTTCTTCCATTAAACTCTTCCTTTTCTGCCTCTTTCGGAGCATGTAATGGTGAAGCCGGAAACTTGTTGTGGCATAAGGCATGCGTTTTTGCTTCCTTCAAGAACTGTTAAAAACCAAAATCAAATTCTATGAAACAAAGAACATACATACAAGTCTACTGTTTTGCCATCGGCTAAGTCGATAGATTATAATATCAAATCAAAGCAAATACCTGTGCAAAGTCCAACTGGGGATCATACTCCTCCCCACTCTCAGAGTTTGCCATTTTTAGTCCGAACAGAAGAAAGTTGCGATTCTATACATGATTAAAAGAAAGTTCAAACACTAACCAGAAACAGTGGTTTCGTATAAAATTGTAGTCAAGCAAAATACAAGACAAGTAGAAAAAGCAAAAACACTTTGGGGAAAAAGAATCTGAAAAGGAAACAAGTTGGTGTGGTTGATCTCCCACTAAGTGTACAATCCAGAAAAAATGACATTGACAAGTGAACAAATGTTTGGTGGGGAAATATATATAGATAGATAGATATATAAAAAGGGTCTAAGCAATGCATTAACATCTAATCAATGAGACCAAAAAGCTTCCCTTCCCTACTGGATTTCATTCATGCTTACCAATTAGCAACTAGCCAACTAGCTAGTGAAATAAGATAAAAGGTAATAACATGCTTGTCATTGCTATGTATGTATACCTTTGTATGATAAGCAGAAGTTAAGACATTAATACTCAGAGGAAGCTGAAGAAGTTTGAACTGATTAGTTTATTGCTAAATGAATGTAAATCATCATTAATAATGTGAATTTGAATCAAAGCAATTTATGATGGCTTTTTATGCGCCGTAAGTTCAGGATAATTTCAACCTTTTTGAGACATTAAACCCCTTTACCCTCAAGTCAACCTTCCAGTTTAAATTAGACTAATTATGGTCACTTTAATACAGTAATAAGTTTTACTGTAGTTAACTGTTGATATCACAGAGTAACATTTTTTTCTTCTAAAAGAATATGCAGCTGTTTTATGACTAGTCCCCTGTCGCAATAGATTTGAGATGCAACGAAAGCAAATGTTAGTATATCAAGTATTTGGCCGCTTTAAGCATTTGACGAACCTGCTAATACTATAAGTCTATATCAGTCTTTAAACAAACATGGTTAATACATCAAACATTGCACCAGATATGCAAACATTACATATAGACAGCCAAAATCCAAACAAGGATTAAAGATCCAACGTTACCCAACCGCATTGTCAAGTATACTAGGATCGGTACCATTTTTAACAGAACCACTTAAAGTTTGTAACATCTAACCAACTTTGTTTTTTTCTTTTCCAAGACATTATTAGAGTTGCAGAAGAGGCAAAGCCATTACAAGACCAACAAATGAAACTAGCAACACCACCATCCAAGTCGGGAATGACTGTTTTTTGGCTTGTTTCACAGCTTCCTTTGGAGCTTCTACTCTCTTCACCTCGTCTCTCTTATCCTTTCTGTCCAGCAAAGCTTGTGAACTTTCTTCCTGCTTTGCAACCTGTGGTTGCTCTTCAACAATTGGCTGCTCAGCGTGTCGCTGCTGTTCAAACTTCTCCACATACTCTGGAAAAATTTTCTTGAATGTTGCGCTGTCAACAAAAAGATGGAGAACACAAAGATTGTTAGAATGGGTGTTAAAAACCTTGCAAGTTTATCGATATGAACTATTGAGCGTACTTTTTACAATTGAAAGCCAGAGATGCCTTTGCAAGGCGTTGCTTCTCTGCCACAGTAGTATTCACACTACCGGTGGTAGGACTGGTGTCCATCTGCATGAAAGTAAGAATGATATAGAAACAGGATGCAGCAATTTACAGATGACTTCAAATACAAACGGAACTAGGTTTTCTAACAATATCTTGTCGAAATGTCACCCAACAATGTTTCAAGGTGCATCACAACAACATTTTACGATTAGAACTACCACTTAAAAACCTAGACACGCTGTCCGTACTACAGGATTAATGAACCAAGCAGACTAGCTGGTGCCATTTAAAGTTGCAGGGAAGACGGCAAAAATATATAAAATGTGAAGTTGATGGGTGTAAAAGAAACTTAAGATGAAGAACTGAAATGTTCAAATCAAACAGTTCCTTACTTCCCTTTATAATTGACAATGAAGCACGCGATACTCACCATGAAGGAGAGGAGCCCCGTAAGGATACTGCATGATGAATGAAAAAAAAATGTTGAGCAGAAGTTGAAATATGAGCAATAACAGTGACAAATATAATAACAAATAGTAATATCAGTAAATATAATAAGCATAAACGTATGATATGCAAGATGATTTTTTTACCTTGACACTGACCACATTGGGTTCCAACTTTCTGGATGGACTGGAAAAAAATGAAAGGAATGGTACTCATGGTGGAGATTTAAAAAATGTAACTGTATTCATTCAAATTAACTCGAAGACTTACAATCACTCATTGACAGGCAGATTTTCTTTTGTGTCATAAACCGCCCATTGGGAGTGGTCATGCTACACGAAAGTAAATCAAATTTTCAAGTCAATCAGAAAAATTAGAAGCCACTGAACCGTAAATATCCAATAGTAATCATGAAATCCAATGTCATGCTCTTTAATTACCTAATCCCCGGAGGTTTGAACGGATATTCTGGAGGAAACTTGATTTTTCCATAGTAATATCCACCTAAAGTATTTAATGAGCAAGATTAGAACTTGAATCAGGTGATACAATTGAATCAGGTGATACAAGAGTAAGCTAAAAAATTTACAGAGAACATTGAGGAATGACAAAATAGGTAAACCAACCTGCAAAAGGTGTTCCTTCGCTTCCTTCCAATACATAATCTGAAAACATAAAGTAATATCACATACATGTAAAGAGGAATATTCTGAATAACAGATAATGACAGCATCACAGCAAGTATAAATATGAAAGTCATCATCCATTTTTGGCCCACCAAAAAAAACATTGATCATAAGTATTGATGTATGCGTTTTGATTCATCCAAAGAACTCTAGAAATGCATTTGAACAACTAATATCTGCTATATATGCCCCACGCAATTGATTGCAAAAGTCTGACTACAACGTGACTGTACACTAAAATTTACCACTCAAAGGTTGCCTTCTGGCAAAAGGCTTGTGACTATCAACACTAAAATGTGAGAGGTCTCAGGTTCAATTCCGGCTAGGTGCAAACAGCCCTGAGTGGCCATGCCAACCTCCTGAAAAGGGAGGGCTTTACCATGTTTGAGTCTGTTTGACGGTTGGGTTAACCCCGTGATTAGGCCAAAAAGTCGGAAACCATGGTTACGAAAGAAAAAAAACTGTGCACAAAATCTGTAAAACTGTAAATTCAAAGTGAAAGAGAATGATTTCCACAAGGACAATAGTCACCACTCCTCAATAAAAAGTAGCCGCGATATTATACAGAGAGACTACTCACAGTCATGTATCTACTTACTACTCATTCACCAGGTCTCATATAGGCAAACACCTATATGTCATATATACAAATAATATAAACAGACACTTGATGATCATAAGGATGATGATAATGAAATGATGAAAAAATAGAGGCTTGCATAAGCAACTTACGCCACTCAAGAATGTCATTTGGGGAAGGCCGAGCAACAACATGTGAAACAGGTTCCTATATATGAATAGGGGAAAAGATCAGTTAGGTATTTCAGACTGTTCGATGGTGAAATAAGAAATTAGATAATTGACAAAAATCAATTAAAAGATAAAACACTACTTAATATTATTATTACGTCCTACTACTTGGAAAAATGCAAAATGATAAGAGCAATAGCTCAATGGCTCTGTACAAATAGACAGAATAGCTTCAAAACAAGTTTATAATTAGTCAAATCACTATGTTGAAGACAAGCGCAAATAGATTAGTCTTCTGAGATAGTTTCCTCTGTTTGCTTTATAAGTCCAAGGGCAATTTACATAGAATTTTCTTTGATATAGTCAGTGGCAAATAATTTTCTTCTCAAATTAAAACACAAACTCTTTCTTAAAAAAATTGATGGATTTTACGTGTTCCATCAATACTTTAAACTATAATGGACTAGAATACTGATAACCCATTTGTTTCTCATGATGACAAGATTTAACACTAATAAGCTAAGTCAAGAGAAAAAATTGGCATGTTAAATGATTGATCAGTTTTATAGCACTATGCAGTTCAGTGTCCCACTAAAATACCGTTTCAGATGAGATGAAACAGATTTAAAAAAAATGGTATACGTATAAATACGCGGATCAACAAAATGGGAGCAAGGCCAACTAGTCATATAAGTATAACAGATCCAAAGAAACATGATGGAGCAAAAAAAGACATACTTTACAAAGTGCTCTATATTCCTTCTGAAGGCGCTTCACACATGCTTTCTCAGCCATCTGACAGATTCAAATGAGGTTGCGGGTGGTGTTTTATTTCTGTATTCACCTCAAGAAAATGTTATTGCCCTGCAACTATAAAAGATGTTAGAATTAATACATGGAAACATTAGCTGTGATGAAATTTCAGAAGGAAGAGAAGCTTTCTTCTCTTGACTTGGAAATAGTAGGCACAAATGCACAATTAGAATGCAACGGCACATGTATCCACGCTATGTCAACTAAAAAGCAAACAGGGGTTATGTTGGCAACTTATAATGTCACCATAGTTAACACCACATATATCTTTTTAACAAAGAAATTGTTAACTTATTACTAACCATGCCCAATTATATAATAAGGAATGTTAAAACACCACCAAATCCCCAATGCAGTACTTAATACACCTAATAAACCAAAAACAGTCACGCCCATATAGTCATAACAGCTAAATTGTATTACACTGAAAAAATTGCTCTATGAACTGAATTTATAAAGACCAAGAAACTGAGCAAAAAATAAAAAGAAGGGTGCTTGAGTTTTGATGCCTAAACGATTTTCAATGTTAACAACTTAACAGAAAGTCAACAAACCCAAAATTTAATGTCAGCGGATGTTCAACCAAGTACCGCATAGATGATGTAACCAGGTTATGTAATATTTGAAGAAAGCCAATTTTAAAACATAACACCTATGAAGGGCTCCAATATTATTGAGCTCAGAGCCTATACAACATGGCATACATACCTAGGGGCTAGGGGTCCTTTAGATATAATATAAGATGTGCTGTATGGGTCAGAGTGTTGGCCGATTATGACAACTCAAATAAATAGAATGGAAGTGGCGAAATTTATAAATGCTAAGGTGGACTTGTGGTAAGACCATGATTCAAAATGGAGCTTTTAGAACGGGACTAGAATTTGCAACTATCATCAACAAGATGAGGTAAGGCCGGCTAAGATGGTTTGAACAGGTACGAGTCAAAGTGATTGGGCACGTGACAATCTCTAATCGTTCAATTGTAATTCTTAATCCTTGAATTCCTAGTTGTTTTACAAAGTGGATTAAGTGACACATTTTAGTGACCCGTTAAAAGACATTAATAAACACAATTGAAGGTTATACTAGAGATATATTTAAAAATAAAAAATGACAAATTGTTATGATCTAACCTAAGCTTGATAACAATTAATTAAGATCAAAAGTAAGAAATAAATCTCGATCATAATAATCAGAACCAGAAATCGAATTAACAATTAACAATAATAATAATTGAATTAAGAATAAGAAGAAGAAGATGATGATGATGATCAACATAAAGTCGGGTCGGGTCGGGTAAGTTGAAAACCGAAAGTAGTGCTGCATAAAGATGACTTACATAAAGAAGAGGATGGATAGATGGATTGATTTCCAGTCAGTCGTGCATTCTGGTTTTTTATTTTATTTATATTTTGTGGTGGGTTTGATTTAATAAGTTCAAGTTATGTGTTAGCCCGACCCGACAACTATTATGTACTTTCAATATGTGTACATTACTCCTTACTTTTTGCACATGTATCCATAACTCTTTCTTTTAATCGTTTGATTTAGATCATCTTCATATTTTGTTTACTCTCCTTGTAATCGTTTGATTATTATCTCATTGATAATAATGTGATCTTGTATTCATTCTGTAAACTTTAGTTGATAATCTGTGCGGACTAGTTTGATCTTGTTTTTTATTTTGATTGTTATTGAGGTGTTTTAGTTAGGGGTGAGCATGGTGCGGATCGGTGCGGATTCTGACAAAAATCACACCGTATCCGTAATTTCGGATTCTATAAAAGTATAAACCGCACCATGCGGATCCTGCGGTTTCGGTTTTGCGGTTTTCAAATGCGGATTTTCGGGTTTTAGGAAAAAAAAATTGGTTAGGACGGGTTTAATTTTTTGCCCGAGAATATTTTCCTTATTGGGACGGTATCGATTATCTTTTTTATTTGGGCCGATGAATGTAAAAAAGTTGTGAACAATAAAAACTTGACGTGTTTTTTTTGTTAAATTTTTTTACGGGATTTTTTGTGTATGAAAATTCGTAAATAGTAAAAGTTGAGGGTACTCCGTTTTGTATTTTTTTTACTTTAGGCCAGGATTTCTGGCTAAATTTGGGCCTTAGTATTTTCTTGTTTTACTTTGGGCCAGATTTTGGAGCCACATTTCTATTGCGAATTTTAGTCTAGTTTGTCTGACAAATGTGTTAAATTTTGTTAGTAATAATTTTTTTTATATGGCTTATGTGTTGGGCCTCATGTTTAAAGTGTTTTTTTTGCTATATGAGTTTTTTTTAATATAATGGGTTGTACGTTTGTGACCATATCGATTATTTTAAAGTTATTAGGTATCGAAGATGTTTCCACGGGTATTTTTTTTATCTGAATAATTCAAAACTTTTGTAATTTTTTTTACCCTCCTACTTTGTGCATACAAATTCTAAAAAAACAAAAACTAAATAATTAAAAAAAACTAAAATCAAGCTGGCCCAAAATGAAAGCCCGTTACTATAGCTAATGGCCCACAGTCAAAACGACTGCGTATTTATCCATAAACGTGTATATTACTAATTACTCCTTACTTTTTGCACATGTATCTATAACACTTTTCTTTCACATAATATCATCTTTGTTTTTTCTTTACTTCACACTCTAATAGCAACAATTTATTTTTAAATTTTCAATTATCACATACAAAAATATAATAAATTATCAAAATATCTTACAAACTGTTCAAATAAGCTTATTAATCTTATCTAAACAGCTTATTAATAAGGTGTTCTTATTCTTTGGTTTCTAGTTTTGTTGTATTTTTGCAGTCAATAAGTTGAGGGGCTAAACCTGGACATATGAAATCTAGCTTATAACCGGATATGAAGTTCATGATTGGAATTTGACAAGTCTTATATTTCAAAGGGCTACAAGTGAAGATAGTGTTGATTCTTAAGGGGCAGATTCATAACTTTTGCTGGCTATATAATGTTATAACCCAACTAGGGTTTCATTATCTTTGCTTATCACTCTCGCTCTAAAACGATCCATAACTCTTTCTTTTAATCGTTTGATTTAGATCATCTTGATATTTTGTTTACTCTCCTTGTAATCGTTTGATTATTATCTCATTGATAATAATGTGATCTTGTATTCATTCTGTAAACTTTAGTTGACAATCTGTGCGGACTAGTTTGATCTTGTTTTTTATTTTGATTGTTATTGAGGTGTTTTAGTTAGGGGTGAGCATGGTGCGGATCGGTGCGGATTCTATAAAAGTATAAACCGCACCATGCGGATCCTGCGGTTTTGGTTTTGCGGTTTTCAAATGCGGATTTTCGGTTACCACACCACATGCGACCATTTTCTAATTTTGGGCTTGAACTCATTAAAAATTTTGGGCTTGAACCAAATAGAATATTTGGGCTTAATGTAAATACACTATTATAATTATATTCATGTGAGATAAAACTGAATATATAAACACTTAATTAGTAAAACGAAAAATATAAAACTGATAAAACTGTAAATACACCGTATCCGCACCACACCCCTAAATCTAATTTATACTTTTTAGCCCAAAGAAAGCCCGCCTTTTTAAAAGGCCATGTGTTTCAATTTTTGAGAGAAAATTAGTAAAAATTTGAAATATTTTTATTAAAATTATTATTTATAGCGATTGCGGTGCGGTTCGGGTATAGCGGTGCGGATTTACGGGTAAAACCGAAACCGCACCGCAAATTCGGTTTTTCTTATTTTTAGAAACCGATCCACCGGTTTTTGTTGTGGTGCGGTTTGCGGTGCGGTTTCTGCTCACCCCTAGTTTTAGTTATAGTTTTGATACCATCTCACACAAACTTACGGGATGGTTGTGTTATTTGGTTTCCCATGTTGAACGGTAATGACACGATGGTATAATTAAGATCATGAAGCTCATATAACACTTAAACAAACCATCTTTGTAGTGTGTGGGAGTTAGTGTGTGTGACGGTTGGTTCGAGTGTATGAACTTACTTATGAAAGTCATGGGTTGCCTTCTATTTATAGTGAGGCGTTAGGGCTTAGAGATAAACCCTTTGAGATGCGATCAACGATTGTGGGGAGGTCACGCGTTTATCATCCGGCGAGCGGACAATGAGGACATGTGTGACCATCTCCTTGGTTTGTACAACTTGGTGATCAGTGGCGTATCTAGGATCCTGGAGTAGGGTATGCACGATTTTTAGTGAAGTTAAAAAAAATCGGTCTTTGGACCGCGGTTTTCGGGTCGGGTTTTTTTAGAATTTGAATTCAGCGGCGAACGTTTTGTTTTTAGATCTTAGTTATTCAAGTTGATTTAAATATTTCATGTTTTGGTTATTCGAAATTAAATTGGGTACGGGTATTTTAATTACATAAGATCAAAATCGAAGCTCGTCTTATATCATAGTATCATACAATAACATATACCTTTCAATATTGAATAATAAAAAGACACGAGTAAAACTTATTACTATTAGTACAAATCTTAGTTCATACATCGTAAATGAACTACCCAATTTTTAAATAATCATGTCAATGAGACAATGAGTAAAAAATATCTAATTTGTTATTTTGTTATCTATATTGTGTTTAGCTCAAAGTCTTAAAGTATAATTTGATTTGGCCTCAGAGGTGGAAAAATAACTGGACTCAAATTGAGTAAAACGTAAATGGTCTAATAAAAACAGAAATTTGACCTTTGACCTACTTCAAACGCTCTATTACTTCATCTTCTTCAAGAGTGCACGCCTCTCATTTTTTAAAACCAGGAGCTTTTTTCTTTTCTTTTCAACAATGCTAACTTAGATTAAGGTATGCACTCACGTTTTTCTTGTCTTTTAAAGGGTGTGCACTCATAAATATTTAGTGTATCTTGTGGTTACTTTTGAAAAATATCAGATCTTTTTACACTAGCAATATTTTACGCAGGGTATGCACGTGCATACCTTGTGTTCCAAGTAGATCCGCCCATGTTGGTGATGGTTGTGCGCCCCACTCTGAGGTGTTGGATAGTACATCCTCAACCGTTAGTGACGGTTGAGGGACAGAGGTCCCCCACATTAGTGCTCGTGCGTATGGGAGAAGTTACAAGGCCATGTGTGGCATGGTTTGTGAGCGGGCTACCATCATGTGAGTGCTGATAGGCCTTTGTTTTGGGTTTGATCCGAGCGTGTGATTAATGGGCTTAGGCCATTGATATTGATACGCTATCACTGGTGAATGGTTTCATTTTCCTGATAATTGGATCAAAATACATTTTGTGATTTGTGTTTTTACTGTTTATATTGTTATTCTTCAAAACGCAGTTGCTAACTTATTTGATTGTGGATTTTTGATTTTTTGGTGTTGGCTAGGTCCGGTTTACACAATGTTGCTTTCGCTATGATGATTTGGCCATCCGGCGGGTCGTAATTTTGGCTATGCAAAAAACTTGATGCCATAAATTGCAACCGTCTTTTGCAATGCGCATTTTAGAACTTGGATACCGATGATTCATAGCCAAATCAGACATCTTTAGAACTTGGATCCAAAATTAATTGTAAATGTTTAGGGGGGTTGCTAAAATGGTGGTGAATGGCTTGATTTTGCTATTAATTGGATTGAATACGTTTTGTGATTGTGTGTTTTTTGCTTATATTACTATACTAAAAACTCATGTGCTAACTTATTTGAATGTGGATATTTTGTGCTATCTTATTTGAATGTGCATTTTTTATTGTTTCGGGTTTGGCTAGGCCCGGTTTGCCCAATGCTGCTTTGGATATGATGATTTGGCCATCTGGCGAGTCGTGATTTTGGCTATGCAAAAAACTGGATGCCAGAAATTGCAACCGTCTTTTGAAGTCGTTGCGATAAACCGATGAGTCATAGCCAAATCAGGCAGCTTTAGAACTTGGAACCTAAATTAACCGTAGATATTTAGGGGGTTGCTAAAATGGTGGTGAATGGTTTGATTTTGTTGCTAACTGGATTAAAATACGTTTTGTGATTTGTGTGTTTTCTGTTTATATTGCTATACTTTAAAACACGGTTGCTAACTTATTTGAATGTGGATTTTCGATTGTTCCGGTGTTGGCTAGGTCCGGTTTGCACAATGTTGCTTTGGCTATGATGATTTGGCCATCAGGCATGTCGTGATTTTGGCTATGCAAAAACTAGATGGCAAAAATTGCAACTGTTTTTTGCAGCCTCTGTGATAAACCGATGAGTCTACGGACAACTTTAGGTGCACTTTTAATTGTTTGCGTGTTGTTTGTTTTTCGTTTCGTTAAACAACGCAGATATGTGATTTTGCAGTGTTGGGTGGGTCTGGTTTGAACACTAATGCCTTGGGTATGATGGTTTGGTTATCCGGTGAGTCGTGCTTTTGGCTATGCAAAAAACCAGATGGTAGAAATTTCAACCGTCTTTTGCAGCCTCCACGATAAACGGTTGAGTTTTTGTTTTGATGTCCTCAAAATCCGCTTGCCCAAAATGAAGTATCAAAGCAAATGTCAGCATTTTGAGGGTGCAAAAACGACTTCGTTTAAGGGGTGGGTTGGCTGGGTGTGAATGGGTTGGACAAAGCTGCATCCGGGTTTTGATAAACAAATGCAACTTTAGAACTTGGAACCTAAATTAACCGTCAATGTTTAGTTTCAAAAGCTGGTTTGTTTTGGGGTATTGATAAAACAATGTTAAGCATATGACAACGTTTAAGGGTGAATTGTTGCATTCATGGCCACCATAAACGATGTTGTTAGAGGTTTGGGTTGGACGTTGATGACGTATAGTATGGACCGGCCCGGCCCAATCATACTATTATGGGCTCGGTAGCTAACGATGGGCCTTCGGCCCACACATCACTGTCACAGCCACTTGGACCTACGGGTCGCGGCTGCCAGCACGTGGTCTATGGCCGCGGTATCTTCACGAGCTATCTTTAGGAAAGGATAACCTAATTAAATAAGAGATATACTATACTTATTTGACAAGGTAGGATAATTCCGAATCCCTTATATATCGGACGTATCTTGGGCCGAAAGTTATAGAAACCCTAAGGGTCTATAAAAGGAACGCAATTGTCATCAATACAGGTATCTTGCAAAAACCCTAATTACATTCGATTACTCCGCAAAGCTATATGCTTACTCACACGCCGAAGTCCAATCGTGGGATCCGCTCCCACGATAAGATTAACGGTGTTTCATTCCTTGTGCAGGGTCCTTCAAACAAGTTCACTTGATACAAGAACAATGTGTTGCATACCCGAATAGTTACCTATCCGGACTAAATAAGACCCGGTCTAACTTCTGTATCAACAAGTTAGCGCCATCCATGGGACACAACACTAGGAATTACTCAGGAAAATGAGTGCAACGGCTAACACAACCCCCATCGTGACCACTGTCACGAAAGCTACAAACAAAGAAAAGACGCCGAAGGAAGCAGATGACGCACCCAGGGTTAACATCCTAGACTTCTGTGAGGAGCATTACGAGGATATATTGCCGGTCATTATGGATAAGATTCGTCGTGACAAGAGAAAAGAAGTCCATACTAGGCTGGACTTTGAAGAAAATACCAAGAAAAGTCGAAGAATAAAAGAAGGCTCTCAAAACTTGAGTGTTGAGACCTTGTCCGCAAGGTACCGTAACCTATCAGAAAGGCCCAAGATGCGGGAACTCTTGAAAAACAACGATGGAAACGTATTTGGCAGGCTAGGTTATCGGAGGGAGAGGACATTCGAGCGACTAAGCGATACTTACTCGCCAAGCACAACTAAGTCCGGGCCGGACAGGGCAAACTCTAGGGCTCGTTCTCACAGTAGAGGTCGCCCTCACAGACGGGACTCTTCTAGCAGAGATCATCCTCGAAGCAGAGATCGCTCCCGCGGCGTCGAAGAATCATATGGTAATACCTGCTCCTCCTACGGGACGGGGGCCAGACATGGATATCACTCTTGTGATAGAGACCGCTCCCGTAGTATGAAAAAAGGGAGGGTAAGTGAATCCCCATTATCTCGCGTGTCGGAGAGCGACACCAGCGATGGAGGACACTAGAAGTCAACGTCAAAAAGGCACAAGCCTACAGATGAAGAAGACTTAGCAGTGCACTGGACATGTGAAGAGGTGGATCCATTCACACCTCGAATCCGCAATTTCAAAAGTTCACGGAAAACACGAATGCCTAACAACGTGAAAACCTATGACAGAACAGGAGACCTAGAGGATCACGTAAAAATTTTCCAAGCCGCAACACAGGTGGAACGCTAGGCAATGCCTACATGGTGTCATATATTCAATTCTACCCTAATAGGGGTCGCGAGAGTATGGTTCGATGAGCTCCCTCCAGAAAGCATAGACGGATACAAGGATCTTAAAGTGGCCTTCTTAGCATATTTTATGCAGCAAAAGAAGTACGTCAAAGATCTAGTGGAAATCCACAATATCAAGCAGAGGGATGAAGAGACCATCGAGGATTTCATGGAGCGATTCAAGGTTGAAACTGGACGCATGAAGGGGGCCCCTGAGTGCATGTGAATCTCCGGATTCATGCATGGGGTTAACAACCCTGAATTGACAAAGTGCCTCAACGAACACGTTCCAAAGACCATGGAAGAAATGATGACAACCACCACTGCCTTAATACGAAGAGAAGCTATCGCCGCTTCCAAAAAGAAAGGTCACACATCGTGGAAACTACAGGACCTGCCCAAGCGGCATGTTTCAGAGCGGAAATCTAACTTCTAAGGTCAGCCAAGGGAAGGACGGGGGTCTAGCAGGTTTACCCCCTTACAAGAACACCAAAAGAAATCCTCGCGGCCGAAGCAGGAAAGTTCAAACCACCACCACTCATGGTAACCCCGGTAGAGAAGAGAAGCAGCAACAAGTTTTGAGACTTCCACAATGATAAAGGACACAGCACGGACGAATGTATGTAGTTAAAAAGCAGATCGAAGAGTTGGTGCGAGCAGGCAAGCTCTCACATTTAATTAAGGAAATCAAGCAAGGCAGAGATCAACCGAAGGTTGGAAAGAAGGAATACCGGCCAAAGAAAAGTCCATGGCAATCTATATGGTACAACCGTGGCATAGAATGACAAGGCAGAAAGTGACTCAAAGCTTTGCCTGTGTCAGCGAAATCACGTTCCCACCACTGACAACCAGTAGTGGGACAGAAGGTCCGCTTGTTATAGAAGCGGAAATTGGCGGGCACATGATCCACCGCATGTATGTAGACGGGGGTTCCTCAACGGAAGTACTCTACGAGCACTGCTTCAACCGACTCCGGCCGGAAATCAAGAGCCAAATGGTCCCGGCAACGACATCGTTAACCGGTTTTAGTGGAGAAACTATATGGCCACTAGGACAACTTAGGCTCTTAGTAACAATAGGAGATGCAGAACATTCTACAAAAGCATGGATGAATTTCATGATCGTGAGGTCACTATCGCCGTACAATGGTATCATTGGAAGACCTGGAATAAAAGAAATCCAAGCAGTACCATCCACAGCCCACGGAATGCTTAAGTTCCCGGTTGACGGAGGAATAGTCACTATCCGTAGCACTATCTTGATACCCGCTGAGTGCGCCACGGTGACCACATCGTCTAAGGAGATCCTCAAAGAGGCCGAAGTTCGTCATGAAAATTTTAAAGTAGCCCTACATCCGAATTTCCCGGATCAGGAAGTGGCAATCGGAGGGACGCTATCAGCGAAAGGACGAACGGAACTATGTTCGCTCCTGAAGGAAAACTTGGATATATTCGCATGGCAGCCGTCCGACATGACAGGAGTACCGCGATCAGTAGCTGAACATCGGCTTAATATCCGGGAAGGATATTCGCCTGTCCGACAGAAGAAAAGGGGCCAGGCCCCGGAACGTGCCAAAGCCATCCAGGCGGAGGTACAGAAACTAGTAGAGGCAGGAATCATGAGAGAAGTCTATTATCATGACTGGCTGTCTAATCCAGTCATGGTGAAAAAGCATGACGGTAGCTGGAGGATGTGCGTGGATTTTACTGATTTAAACAAGGCATGTCCGCAGGATTATTACCCTCTTCCAGAAATTGATTGGAAAGTTGAATCCCTATGTGGTTACCCCTATATATGTTTCTTGGACGCTTACAAAGGCTATCACCAAATACAGATGGCAGAATTAGATGAAGAGAAAACGGCTTTCCACACCAGCCATGGGGTGTATTGCTATACCAAGATACCCTTCGGCCTCAAGAACGCTGGTGCCACATACCAGCGGCTGGTGGACAAAGCTTTTGACAACCAAGTCGGTCGGAACATAGAAGTGTACGTCGATGACTTGGTTATTAAGAGTCACACAGAAATAGAGATGCTAAGAGATATTGATGAAACATTTCGTATGTTACAGAAAATCAATATGAAGCTCAATCCCAAAAAGTATACGTTCGGGGCAGTGGAAGGAACATTTTTCGGGTACATGATTATCCCGGAGGGGATAAAACAGAAGTTGTGCAAGACTCCCGTCCCCATGGACAATCAAAGAGGTCTAGAGCCTCAATGGGAAGTTGGCTAGTCTGAACAGATTCCTCTCTAAATCGGTGGAAAAGTCCTTGCCGCTATTCAAAACTTTGAAGAAATGCATCAAGAAGAGTGACTTTCATTGGACACTAGAAGCGGAACAAGCCTTTAAGCAGATGAAATAACACTTGTCGGAACTACCTATGCTGGTAGCACCCAAACCAAAGGAGGAATTGATTGTATACTTGTCCGCCTCCCACAGAGCTATTAGTGCAGTCCTGATAACTGAAAGGGACAAGGTTCAGACGCCAGTCTATTTTGTAAGCCGCGCACTGCAGGGCCCCAAGCTAAACTATACCCCAATGGAAAAGCTAGTCTTAACACTGGTTTTAGCAGCCAAGAGGTTACGAAGATATTTCCAAGCGCACCCTATCGCAGTTATCACCGACCAACCTATCAAATAAATAATATCACGCCCCGATGTAGCCGGGCGATTACAAAAATGGAGCGTCGTGCTGGGAGAACACAATATCACGTACCGGCCAAGGACATCCGTGAAAGGACAGATCCTAGCGGATTTCTTTGTAGAGAAGCTGGACGAAGCTCCACCAGATACGTCAGTGGTTGAAACCCCACAAGAGCCGTGGACACTGTTCACGGATGGATCATCATGTATGGATAGATCGGGTGCTGGCCTAATACTGACAAGCCTAAAGGGAACATAGTTTACCTATGCGCTAAGGTTTCAGTTCACCGCTTTTAACAACGAGGCAGAGTATGAGGCACTAATAGCTGGCCTACGGATAGCAGCGCAGATGGGAGTGTGCAATGTGCATGTGAGTGTAGATTCTAAACTGGTGGCAAACCAAAACCTAGGGACATACGTCGCCAAAGAAGAAAATATAATCAAGTACCTTGAGAAGGCCAAAAGCCTGATCAGCAGCTTCGCTAACTTTTCCATAAGCCAAGTCCCAAGAAGTAAAAATAAGAAAGTGGATGCCCTGAGCAAGATTGCGTTAACCAGCTTTGCGCACTTATCAAAACAGGTCTTGGTCGAAGTACTTAAAGAGAAATCCATACAAGATGAGGAAGTGGCGACAGTGGTAGAGGAAGAGGGACCAACATGGATGACACCGATAATGGAATATTTAAAGATGGGACCCTTCCAGATGATAAAAAGGAGGCAAGCAAACTTCGTATCAAGGCTAGATAATATGAATTGTTGGAAGGGGTTCTTTACAGGCGGTCATTCCAAAAGCCGTGGCTAAGGTGTGTTGGACCACTCCAAGCGGATTATGTCATCCGAGAAATTCATGAGGGGTCATGCAGTATGCACGCAGGACCACGGTTCGTGGTGGCCAAAGCCATGCGGTTGGGATATTATTGGCCAACCATGCATCAAGATGCACGGGATATGATACGCAAATGTATCATAGCTCCATGGCCATTCTACAAGTGAGGAATTAACATAGTTGGTCCTTTCCCAGAGGGACCAGGAAAAGTCAAAATTTTAATAGTCGCTATGGATTATTTTACGAAGTGGATAGAGGCAAAAGCCGTGGTGATAATCATCGGCAGTCAGGTGAAGAAGTTCGTGTGAGACAACATAGTGTGTCGCTTCGGCCTCCCGGGAGAAATAGTATCGGACAACGGTAAACAGTTCAGCGATAACCCGTTCAAAGATTGGTGTGAAAAGTTGAATATCACATAATGCTTTGCCTCAATGAAACATCCACAGTCCAATGGACTCGTAGAGAGAGAAAATAGGAGCTTGGGCGAAGGAATCAAGGCCCGCCTAGGCGAGGGAAACAAGAATTGGATAGAAGAAATCCCCCATGTCCTTTGGGCCCATCGTACGATGATTAAGTCAAGCCACGGTGATACCCCTTTCTCTTTGACCTATGGAACAGAAGCCGTCATACCCGCGAAAATCAGGATGCCAACGTACCGCACCGCAGTAGTGGACGCCGTACACAATGATGAAGAGCTATGGCTAAATCTGGATTTACTAGAAGAAAGACGTGGACGTGCAGCAATCCTTGAAGCCAATGCCAAATTGAAAATGACAAAGTATTACAATGTTAGGGTCCGTGGTGTTACTTTTAGACCTGGAGACTTTGTTTATCGTAGTAATGAGGCAAGCCATGCTGTGGATGAGGAGAAGCTTGACCCAAAGTGGGAAAGACCTTATGAGGTCACGGAAGCACTCGGAGACGGAGCATACAGGCTAAGGTCTATGGACGAAACGGATGGGTTTGCGTTATGATTAAGGCCTCTAATAAAGTAATCCATGTATTTTTATTCCACTCTTTTTTTAAGTTATGAATAAAACTCCACGGGGTCTAGCTAACCCTGTGACTTCTTTATATGAAAAATATAATTTACTTGTTATTTCATAAGTGCATACACAATATGATGGATATCTTTGGATATTTAAAGGTTCAGCACCCTAATAATTAATTGTCGTGTAAGAGGGTTGCAACCTCAACGGCCACGGATTCTGTATCCTCGCTTGTTGTGTACCTAAGACGTTAGCTACATTGGCAAAGACCCCCACGGAGCATATAAGTCACTACACGTGCAAACACAAGCCACAGTACTAATCAACAGGGAACTAATGTACATTGGCAAAGACCTCTAAGGGTACTCTATGCAGGGCGAAAGGCAGCATGATCCATCCTCAACACCTTGGGCGGTGCATTGGCTTCTGCTTCATCATTACCCCTCTTGCGGCACCTTTTGTTCACAGGTGGCCCCATGGCGGCCACTTCCTTCTCAAGCCCTGGTTCTTGAACGACCTCTGTGGTCGTTGCAGTTTCCACATGTGGGATTTCATGCGACAATCCGTCCTGGACTTGATATGCCATCCCGCCCATCTCAGTTATCATCTGGGGTGGGTCTTCATTGGCAAAGTCCAGCGGCGATTTCTCCAAAGTGGAAGGTGTCCCTGAGGACCCTGATGCCACAGCCTCTTACAGTACAAAGGATGAAAATAAAGTAAAAACGTAATTTTCGGTGACTTTCGACGATGACGTTTTTTACATTTATCGAGGTTCAAACAAAAGTCGTTATATTCCCGATCCACTCCATTGAAATGTTACCATGAAATTACTAGTCAACGGTTACCGTGGCCTGTCATATGTGAACTGATAGTGTAAAATAACATATCCGTTTATATACCTAAAAAGGCCCACTTAAAACCAAAACAGAAACAAAATGGCAAAAATAATGCTTGTATTTTGTGTTTTGTGTGTGCAGGTACGGATATATCATAAAAAATTCACAAGAAAACCGTAAAGAAAAACGGCAGCACGGACACGAGAACGGAAAAGTGTACAAAAGCCGGAAGCCTAAGCCAGAAAAAGTCAACCCTTAGTCAAACATCAGTCAACTTTGGTCAACAAAATTCAACCACAAAAGACAAAACCCATAATATTCCAAATTAGTCCCTCAACTTTCCAAAAGTTACACAAATTGTCCTTGGACCTTTAATGGGCCTTTATTACCCAAAAACCTCACCCGGATACCAAATAAGTCCATGGCCCAAAACACAAGCCCAAAACCCTAGCCCAATTCCTTTTTATAAAACCACAAGGACCAATACTGTCAATTACCAAAGATAATTTACACTACAACTTATGATAAATAACCATAGGGACTAGTTTTGCAAATGACCCAAAGTTCAAAAACAAATTACCCGTTTTCAGGTAATATTTGGGCGCCAAGAAGGAAATACTATTTACCATCCCTAACCTTTTACCACACCATCAAAACAAAGGGCTTTTTGAAATTGAGGTTTAAGCTTAGCTCAAATCTGTCAAGATAAATAAAGGGGTGTTTGGTTTAAGTGTGTTTGACCTCAAAAAGTCAAAATTAATTGTGCATTTTGCTTGAGTCACTTGTGTTTACCTTTAAGACAATTAGGAAAAGAGTTTTTATAAGTTAGATTTTGAAAATGAAAAAGTTAGAGCTTATATTCCTTGTTTCTGCACCAGGGCACCTTATCTCTTAAATTTTGATTGTGAAATCTTGAACCAAGCCATTTAAGGCTTGGTTATCTCTTGATTTGTGTTTGTACACTCTATTGGAGTGTGTCTAAGTGCAGGTTTACCCTTTTGGTAACCTGCACTTTTGGTTTGTGCTTGTGCAAAGTGCATCAGCAGAACTTATTCAGTTCCTGCTGACACTTTTGTTTCCATTTCTAGTTTTGCAATCTTAGGTTTTAGTTTTTAAGGTTAAAATATCTTTTAGACTAGGTATAGCTGAATATAGATTAGGATTTAGTTTGCATTTTCTTGCTTATTTCCTAGATTAATTTTGCTGTCAAAAAGCCACTAAAAAGCCAAAAACACCAAAAACAGTAGGAATAGGATTAGTCTCTTAATTTTGAATTTTTAAAGTTGTAGTATCTGATTTTCTTTCTTAGTTTCATTTCTTGTTAGTTGATTGATAAGTAGGCAAAAATTAAGCTCCTGATTTGGCTTATTGAGCTTTTGAGCTTAAGCTAATTTTAAGTCATTTGTGCTTTATGCTGAGTTTAGCACTTTCATCACCAATTTCAATGAGCTTAATGTATTCCTAGCTAAAATTTCTTTTCATTTTTAGATCAAGCACTTCATAAGCTTTCCAAAGCTTCTTTTGTTTTCAAATTTGAGCTTAAAATGAGCTTTTTACAGCTTATTTAGTAAAACCAAAGGGAAACAAGTCCTTTCTGAGGTCAGCCTATAAATAAGCTCTTTTAGAGCTTATTAGTGTTTTTCAGCCCCTAGTGCTTTTGTTAAAAGTGTTCTCACCAGCTTAATCTTTAATTTTGCTCTTTTAAGTTTTCCCTAAAAAGCACTTTTTAGTTCGTCTTATTTTTAAGCTTTAGTAAGGACTTTGCTTGTAGTCGGGTTAGGCCCTCAGGGTAGGAAGTGTAACTTTCTAGTTTTATTAATTGTCTATGTTAGTCCTTTAGTCCTTTCATAGTTAGTCCTTAGTTAAGCTCCCCGTTAAGTTTTAGTTAATTTGAATCAATTTTATTAGAAATTAGGTTTAGTTTTAATTAGTTTAATTAAAACTTTTATAAAAAGTTAAAAATTAGGGCTTTTATTTTTAGTAATTTTCTGCACACTTTCTTTATTTAGTGTAATTTTTATAAAATTTTTAAGATTAAATTTTTAAATATTTTTATTATTTTTAAAGTTTTTAATTAGTTTAAATTTTAGAAAAATCATATCTTTTAATCTAAAAAGCCAAAAATAGTAATTCCTTTTTCTAAAATTTTCTTTTTACTTATTTTATTTAGGAAAAATTTAATTTCAATTATTTTTATATTTTTTATATTTTCTAGGATTTAATTAGTTTTAAATGGTTTTTAATTCTTAAAAAATTCAAAAATAACCTAAAAAATATTTTTCTTTTTCTTAAAAATCTATTTTATCATAATATAGGTTTAGAAATTTAATTTACAAATTTAGGGTTTAAATTTATTAGGTTTGCTTAATTGTCGCGTTTTATTTGTTTCCCGTATTAGTTTAATTGTTTAAATTACCTTTAATTGTTCAATTTACATTGTTGCTCTTTAAATAATAGATATAGATTATCAAAAATATCTTTGCTTCATTCAAATCAGAATCCAAGCTTAAACGAGGTTTTAATTCACTAGTCGTTGGAGAAACGACCCGGGTGATCATACTTACCCGGTTAAATATACGTATTATATATATTTTTGAGAGTGAATTTTATCAAGGGTAACTTGGTAATTTTCTTAATTACTCTTTTAAAGTATTATATTTTATATATATTTTACGTGTATAAAACTTACACATCAAGTTTTTGGCGCCGTTGCCGGGGACTAGTGTTTAAGATTCCTTCGTTTTCCGTTTGTTGATTTGGTTTGAAGATCCTTTCACCCTCGAAAGTTTCATTTTTGTTTTATAATTCAAAAATCCAAAAAAAATTATAAAATATAAAAAGTAAAAAATATTTTCCTTTTCTTTTTAGTATAAGTAAAAGATAAAAAAATAGAAAAATCAAAAATATAAAAAAATTGTCCTTTAAAAAAGAAATTTAATAAACAAAGTTGGTAAACGAACACCAACATATAATACCTTCCATTGAGGTATTATCATAAATAAGTTCCGGTGAACTTGAAAAGTTCCCAAATCGAACCAAAGATTCAAAAACTTGCCATTTGTGTCACTTACGAGGAACGGCTCACCTTGAAAAGCAATTTTTGAGAGCTACCGTGAAGTGAGTTGATTATTTGGTTTAAGTTGTCTCTCGTTTTGTCCGTAAATAAAATATGTTGTTTAAAGAATCGAAAAAATCAAAAATAATCTTCTTTTTCTTCTTAACCATTTAATTCTTCTTCTTAATCCTCTAAATTGTTTAATTCTTATGGCGTCTCATCGTTCAAAATCCCTCTACGCTATCAAGGAATGCTCGACTTGTGGAAGATTGTACACTAGAGAATGTTGTTCAATAGGGAATCTTGAAGACAACATAACTTGTTCCCAGTACCCGCCTCATCTCTCCGCTTGTGCAAGTTGTGGAAACAATGAACGAAAAAAAAAAACGGTGGAGTAAGGAACAAACTGTCTCGTTGAGGTCCGAGTTGTCGTGGATGTGCATTTTTACGAAAGAAATTCGATGAAGATTTGCTTGCATATTGTGTTGAAAATGAAATTTTCAAAGACTTTCAAGATACTTCCGAATCATCCGATGACAATACCAATGTTGACAATCAAGACCCCGGTGAAAAGTCTTCGCGAGAACCTCCACAAATTGACCATAATTGTTGTTATGAGTGCGGTGATTCATTAGATGGAATTTTTTGTCGACAATGCATTTGTAAATCTTGTGGTAAAGGTGCTCATTACGGTTATAATTGTCCACCAAAAGTTCTGATTATCTCTAATCCAGAACAATGCAATCAAACCATTAATGAGCTCCCACAGATTTTGCCAATTGTTCACCCGACATGCAATTATGAAGCTGAAAATTCATTCGCTTATGATCCAAACCCGAATTCTTTCGATAATTCTCCAAATTTTTCTTACCACCCTCCACAACCCCAGTTTGAGACTTACTTATGTGAGTTATGTGGAAATAATGCTCATTATGGTTATGATTGTTCACCACAGTTCCCGCTTGTCTATGAGCCGGGGCCGTGTTACAATCAAAACTTTAGTGATAATTATTATCCACAAAATTCACCGAGTTTTTCTCAGCAATATCTTTGTTGTGCTTATTGCGGAGGTCCTCATTTTGATTATCAATGTCAACCGATCAATGAAACTTGCTATGAACCTAATCCGAGTTATGATTATTCCGGTTTTGACCACCCACAACCCCCGCAGGATTCCGTCGATTGTCAAGAAGCCCTTGATAAAATTCTTGAAGAGCTTGAAGAATTAAAACGAGATCAAAGAATGTTAAAGGAATTAAAAAAGCAAATCGCGGAAGAACAAACGGTTAAAGAGAATATGAGTATCGAGGAAATGATGCATGAACAGCAATTGGTTGATCGCAAAATTAAAGAAATCACGAATGATTTGGGTATTAGAAGATTTCGAGGCGAGGAGATTGATGAAGAATATGAGAGAATTTGTGAGATTACAATTCGAAAACTTAAGCAAGATTTTAATATATGGGGAAGCGAAGTTCGAAAAAAGGAGAAAGCTTACGAAGATGAAAAGTATGCTGCTGCCTGTCGTTACATGCTTTCTATTACTTGTGATGACGAGGATGATTATATTCCTTCAGGAGATATTATTGCTCGATATTCTACAGCAATCACACCCGACTTACCGATCGAGGAGCCCGATAATTCTCTAAAAATGGGGGATGAGCATCTCGACACTATTCCGGCAACGGAATCGGACGAAGTAATAAAGTCTAGTGTTGAGAACCTTGTCCCAATCCCAAGTGAGTTCGAGGGTATTTCCGACGATACGTGTGATGTGCCTAATTGTGATAATAATCGTGTTAATATTGAGTCCGAACTTGTGGAATCTTTGAGTAACCGTGATACTTCGATTGTTTATTCTTCTAAGATCGACCCTATTCTCGAGGAGTTCACCGATGAACTTACTCGTATTGCTCCAATTCCACCGAGAATTGTTGAAGCCGATTTTGATCTAAATGATGATACTTCGAGTGATGACGATGATTTTGAGGA